>LPNX010436807.1:0-16256 GCA_001517045.1 Pseudotsuga menziesii | reverse complement strand
TATATATATGTTTATTATAAGTTTCATTTTTTATTTTATATATATATTAACGTTTCAATGTTTGCAGGTTTGAATAAAAAGCTAAAAACTAACAGAGAAACATGATATTTAATTTTATTTTTGTTTTTAAAACATTTCGAGATATAAAATAGATTTTTATTTCTAACCAAGTTAAAAAATAGTTGTTGATCAAAGGGTGAGATTTTATTTAGATTTATTTTTTTTTTTTTATAATTCAAAATTTAAAATTAAAAAAACTAAGTTTAAAACAAACAAGAAAACATTGTAAAACTAAAACAAGAAACTATATAAAAAGAAATTAATTTAATTTTTTTATTTGTTTATTTATTTTTAAATTGTTCTTATATTTAAAAGAAACTAATTTCTAATGTATGTTTTATTATTTAATTCCTAGTATGACTTAAAAATTATATAAATAAACATGAAAGTTTAAAAAGAAATCAAAATTTCAATTGTTTTTTTTCAAAAATATTTTTAAATTTAAAGGATTAAAACTATCCTAACAAAATTAAAAGCAAAATAGTAAATAAGACAAAGATGAAAATTTTAGTAAATAAAAACATTAAAGCAAATTAAAGTATCCTACATGCTAATGTTAAATTAGAAATAGAAACTAAAACCTACCTACTCTATTCTAATTGAAATTTTCAATCATCTAAGTGTAATGAAATTGCCAATGTATCCATCTATGTAACAAAACTAAACAAAAATTCAAATTTAATTTTACAAAATGAAATCTAAGATGTATAAAAATATTCGAAATTAGTGCTGAAAATGTAAGTTAATGAAATAAAAGAAAAAACAAAAATGATTTAAACTAGTACTTACTTGGATCCATTGTTCGATGTAGCTTCCGATTGCATGATGATCACCTGAGATCCCTTCTTCGTCCTCTTCAATATCTAGTTCGAACAGGTGTTCTCCTTCTGATATGCATGATTCTTCAAGTGTCGATTCTTCCTTGTTTGTTTCAGGAGGATTGATTTCACCCTTGACTGCTGTCAAGATCTCCTCTTCTTGAGAAGAGGAGATCCCGACTTTTGCTAGGATCTGAGTGAAATTCTTTAAGCTTATGCTCATCATGAAAATAAAATAAAATCAAATGAAAAAATAAAAGAGATGAAAAAAATGAGTACATGACAAATGCAAAAACAATAGGAAATGGGTTAGTACAAAACAAGTACGAAATCAGAAATAAAAAGGTGCACAAAAATATGTACAAAACAAAGAATGAACAGATACAAAGTTAGTAACAAGTTAGTATGAAATAAATGTGACTGAAAATGAAAGCAATCCAAACTGAAAAGGGAAAATTTGCATAAAAAGAGACTTGCATTTGCAGAAAATGAAAGAACACCCTTGCAGAAAAAGAAAATACTTTGCAGAAAAATGGACACACTTGCAAAAACAAAAGAACAACAAGGATTTGGGGCACCCCACTATAGTGGATGCGCGTGTTATTACTTCTCGTATTACCATTCTCCCCTCCCCCTTGTTGTGTAATGTAAAATTAATTTATCTTTCTATATAAACAGTGGTCCCTTTTAGCACCTCCCCGGCAATGGTGCCAAAATGTCGGTGAAAATATTAAACTATTTTATAACATGTATCCAACGATTTAATTGTCAACCCGGAGAGAGCATAAAATGGTGAGGTACAGACAAAATATATGAAGGGGCAGAGTATTTCTAACTTAATCTAAGTGACTAAGATTAACAGGCGACTGAAATTAAATTAAACTTGCAAAAACATAAATGACATGAAAAGCAAGAAATGACATGAAAAGAAATATGATCTAGAAAAGAAGGAAATTGTAAGAAATAGATCTAATCTATGAAAGCATAAGAATGCATGCAATAAACTGATATAAAATAACCAATATTAACTAGTGAGCTCACATCAAATCAATGCTATCAATTCATAAGAAAGACATAACAGAAAATCTATATTAACAACTCATAAGGAAGAAATAACTGAAAATCTATATTAACATAGGAGAGTAACAAGATTTGCATCAAAGCATAATCTCCATTACACAACAACATTACACAACAATCAATAATCTATTCTATGACTAACTATGAACTATTCTCTACTTCCAAACCACTAGAGAGGCCTGTAACCAAAATGAGGAGAGAGCCCTCCTATTTATACATGAATTCAAGATAACTAATCATAATTACAGATCCACTATTCTCTCAACTTATCCCTCAAAATCCTCAAGAAATATACAACTTTTCCCTTTAAATCCTAAACAAATATACAACTCATCCCTTCAAATCCTCAACAAATATTGGATGAAATATTCTCTCCACATTTCCATGATCTTCTCCTTGAAATTAGCCCACACCTTGACAATGAAATTCGAATCTGAGTCTAGGTGGTCACTTTTGAGCGTGTTAAAGTCTTCAAATACACCTGTAATTATGACCAAACTCACCGAACTTTAAAGTATATTGAAAATATGTTATTTTTCTCAATAATTAACCACAAATTCACTCAAAATACTAAAAAATAAATGATTTAGAAAATGGCAATATAAACCCATATTTATTATGAAAGTGGTGAATATTAATGGTTTTATGGAAGAATAAGATAGGAATAAGGTGACAAAAGTTATATAAAAGGTGAATAAAATGTAGTCTTTTTGCGGCTCAATATGGATCATCTTCAAACTTAATGGCAATAGTTGATTATTATATTAAATTTATATTCCTCTATATATAAATGAGATGTAATCAATAAAGTTTTCCCTGTATATAAGATGAAGTAGTCAATCAATTAAAATTATTCTACAATCTCCCCTGCACCTACTACAATGTTGTTGAGGAATTATGTAACAATGGAAGTAAAAATGAAATTTTTTACAAAGGTATCAGGTGTACAGATGACAGATTTTACACAAACGGATTAGGTGTACAAATGACAAATTTTGTACAAAGGGATTAGGTAACAATGTAAGTATGAATGGAAATTTTAAGTTGATAGAGAGCATAATTGAAAAAACTCCGACTGTAATAGGAATGTAAAAAGGTAGAGCAACATTTCTACGTAAATTCGAAGGGAGAACTTAGGCATTTATAAAATTTCCTTATAACAAATTGGTCACTATCTTCCTTTTATATAAATCTCGCCAAAAAACATGCCATAAGCATCACGTGATGTATATCCCAAAAACAGTTGCAAAACTTGACATAGTCCCATTGGAATATTTGATCAACTTAAATATATTTGTAGGCTTACTAGATAGCTTATGTTTCCATTATTTACTAAGTGTATGATATCTTCAATAGCAAAAAATTCATTGAGAATGTTGTCGAGTGATTTGATAAGCACATTAATCAGAGTTTTGGGGGCTTGTGATATACTCTTATTTAACATAGGTTTTATGGGGATCTCATACTTGTATATTTTTGTAATGCAATGATGGTAAATTTTCATTAAGTTTTTTAAATTTGTGATTCACACTAAATTTTTTTGCAAGACTACCTTTCTTGGCATGATTGTAAGTAATTAAGACCAAGTAAACATTCGAGGAAAACAAAACTCGACAAACATTTCTCCTTTCATTAATATATTTGGTATTTGACTTAATTGTTAAGGGTTTATTTCTATATATTTTGATCCAATCAAGTTTTGTTGCTTCAGGGGGACTAGAGATACTTGTTGTCTTGTATTCATCTCAAGATTTAGTTTCAGGAAATGATGAATGTAGGTACCAAGTTTATGAAAGATTATATTTTTCTATAATTTCTTTACCACTACCTTTCGAGTGTCTATTATAGGTAAACAATATTCTTGCACTAGATACAGCCATAAACGAAATTCACCAACGTAATGCTATATCAATATGCCAAAGGAACTTTCAAAAGATCCTAGGATGGCCCTGTGAATCATGGTCGATTTTTTTTTTCTTCGAGCTTGAATCAATATAAAAAATATCAAATTGTTGAGGTAGACTGAAATCCTCCTATATAGCCTAACATTGTCACTCTCTTCCTAGTTCATACTCAAGCTTAATATCAATATTTGGACCATAAAATGCACCACCTCCTTCATCAACAGAATAATCCCATTGATTATCTTGAAGAACATAATTTAAACTAAAAGTGACTCTCCCAAATAACATCACTACCCTCTTCCTTTATAGGTTTTGTCGATAGATTTATTTCAAAGTTCTTAAAATCAAACTGAGACAAGATCGCTTCTGTCAGATCTAAAACACTTCTTATTTCTTCCAGTATTCAACATTTTGCACATGCGGTGTGTAAAGAATGTCGTATACATGTTGTATATGAGTTCCTTTCCAAAAATATATTCAATATTTTGCTTAGCAATATCTCCTCTAGGTGTTGGAGACATTTACCATCATACACACTCTTTTGGTCAAATTGCCCTAGTTAAACCACTATCCTAAGTATAATTGACATCAGTGGAGCATTAATTGCTATCATCCAGTCACACCCACGCCTACCTATAGTCAAGGAGGCTAACTTAGCCTTCTCCTACAGTCAATGAGGCTAACTAGAGCACTCCGGGGGTGATCTGAGTGACATTAATGCACCTAATTGCTAACTGGTGGTTACAATCAGTTCAACGAGTCAGTTAAGGCAGCTCCTGTCATTAAATATATTATTTAATGATTATTTATTATTATTTAATGATCTGGAGTCAACAAGGCGCCTCCACCAACTTCTGATGGTTATTTCAGCTTCAGTTAACCTCATCAGGGTTCATTGAAGTCATGGAGCACTAGCACTTGATGGTTGGTTTGCTATGACATGTGTTTGATCTCCTTCAATTGAGATTCAGTCATTTATTGCACTCTGACTTCAGTTAGGGTTTGGTGAGTCAATTATGGTTTTGGTTATGTGGTTAACTGAGTGTGAACCAATGGTTGAGGGTCAGTTAAGGTAGACTCACTCACTGAATTCGAATTGTCTCCTGTGGTATTCAAATTCTTCATGGAGTTAAGCTATTGCTTGACATTGGTATTGTAACCATTCATTTTTAATTCAATATACATAGAGGAAACCAATTCAGTTCTGATTAACACCATTTTTGTTGATTATTCTTTCATGAGATTGATTCCTAGTTCCTAGATCATGTGTAGGAATTAATATGGTATTAGATCATTCGGCAGGATGAAGATCAATCTCTCAAAAACAAGCTTTTTGACAGATTTCTCCATGAAAAGTGAGCAATAGCTCAAAATTCTAGCACTGCACCAGAAGCCAAGGCTTACCACTCAATATCCCGAGTACAGAACTTGTTGATCAAGCTTGCTTGACTGACCATGCTAGGTGTGATGAAATCCTAGAATGTGCAGGTTGTCCGACCTTATTTTGCCCTTTCTGTTTTGATTTTTAGGTTTCTACATGTGAAGCATTCGCTACAGCATATCCAGATGGCCTCCTCAGTACCTCTCTTGAGTCCATACAATTTCCACACATGGAAAAATAAAATGGAGGTTTAGTTGCACTCCAAAGGACTCCATAGAGTCACTCCATAGAGTCGCCATGGACACTGAAGTTGAGCCTGGATCCACCATAGAAAAATCAAGATTCTTGAACAAGAAGGATAAACCCTTTGGTTTCTTGTGCCTCTGTATTTCCAAAGAACTTCTCTTCCATCTTACGGATTTGAAGACACCAAAAGAAATATGGAACAAATTGGAATCTCTATATGGAAAGCATGATGACCTAAGAGTTTACCAACTCGAAAATGAATTCATGTCTCTCCAACCTTCCAATTTTGAGACTCTGAATGATTTCTTTACAAATTTCAAGCATACTGTTTTCCTCTTGAAGCAATGCAAAGTGGAGAAGGAAGATTATCAGCTCATCCTAGCCATCCTCTCCAAACTTGGGGCTGATTATTCAGTTTCTGTTTCTACATTCTATGCCGGCAAGCTCACAACCCCCGGATGGAACTTCTTTTATTGAGTCCCTAACTAATGAACATGATAAGCTTGTCCAGATGGGGATCATGTGATATTCTCGTGATCAAGCCCTCCATGTCTTGCGGCCAAAAGATCTGAAGGGTAAAGGAAAATAGCAGAAAAATGAGAAAACTAAATTCGATGCTCCCAAGCCTAGAGTTGAAAATCAGCAGCATGATAAATCTTTCGACTCAAGGAAGAAGAGAGGGAAAGGGCACAATGGGAAAGAAAAATTCAGGTGGTATTACTGTGGGAAGGGTTTTCACCCTGAACATGCTTGTATGAAGAAAAATCTTGATGAAGAAACCTCTCTCCTTGAGAGGAATCACATCAATCTTCTGGAGAGATTTCGAAGGAGAGATCACCCAGATCGGGAACCACAACATGAGAAAGGTCATTCCCTCATGGAAAGCACTTCGAAGTCCAAAGCAATACTGATTGATAGTGGAGCTTCAAATCACATGATGGCTGAAAAAGAATCCTTTTCATCCTTGGAGACTGAAAAACCCATCCCCATCCACATGGGAGATGACTCCACCATCATTTCCGAAGGGCAAGGTACTATAGATCTAGAAAATGTTTTTTTTCTAATGTTTTGTATCTACCGTCTCTAGCAGCAAATCTCCTTAGTGTCTATCAGATGACACATACAGGAATGCCTAAGACAATCTCTTTCAGCCCAAATGATTTTGAGATAACAGAAATTGCATCCAGGAAACTCATTGCAAAAGGCCTTGCAAATCACCATGCAAAAAAATCCTATGAGTTCTCTCACTTTGTTGCAGATGCAAAGCCCACCGCTCTACTAACTCATGGAAATGAGGTTAGTAGGCTATGGCATGAGAGGTTTGGCCATCGAAATTTCAAATATTTGCAGCAATTATAGAAAAACTACATGGTTGAAGGCCTCCCGGTTATCAAGGCAACCACGGGAGTCTGCAAGGGCTGTGTGATTGGAAAACACCCTGAGCACAAGTTCAATCGGGGAAAGGCAAACCAAGCTACAAGAATATTGGGGTTGATACATTCTGATATAATAGGTCCAATGTTTGTCACATCCATGAATGGATGAAGGTACCTCCTTACTTTTATTGATGATTTTTCAACGTATAGATGGGTTTTCTTTCTCAGAAAGAAATCAAAAGTATGTGAAAATTTTTCTGAATTGAAGGCCTTGATCGAAAATGCCTCTAGGCTTAAGATCAAGATCTTGAGATCTGATAATGGAGGGGAGTATGTCAGTAATTATTTTCTGTACATTTTCTTCTGAAGTGGTATTCATTTCCAACATTCAATTCCCTACACTCCCCAGTAGAATGGAGTAGCGGAATGGAAGAACTGGTCTCTCAAAGAGATGACCACCTGTATGTTGGAGTCAAAGAAGCTTGCTGCAAATTTGTGGGCTGAATCCATGCATTCTACAGCATACATTCAGAATAGGGTGCCACATTCATCAGTGAAAGGAAAGACTCCTTTCGAAGCATACTTCAGACACAAGCCATATGTGTTGAACCTATGGGTGTTTGGGTCCACTGCATGGGACCGGATTCTGCTTGATAAAAGAAGGGCATTGCAACCGCAGAGCATAGAATGTATGTTTATTGGGTATCCTAATGAATCTAAAGGATTCAAGATTTTGGATATCAAGACCAAATAGATCATCATCGAGAGAAGTGTCAAATTTGATGTGCCTCTTTAGGAGGTGGAACTAGTGAAGGAGAAAACTGCTGAATTTCCTTCCTATTCCACTGAATATTTGGATGATGAAATTGGGGGTGATGACCCTAATTTGGATCCTTTTATTTCTGATATCAATGTGCAGAAATCATAAGATATTGAATCAGTACCTTAAGTGCAAAATCATCTTCCTACATGGGCCCAACAGACACTCTCCTCTGCAGGAGACAACATTGGAAATTCGGATGATCTAAGGTGAACCCAGTCTGATTTCCAAAGAGCAGGTATTACGCTCTCTTGTTCTGATAATTTGCTATCTGAAACTTGCTATTTGATGATTATTTCAGATCCAAAATCATGGTACCATGCTTGGAATGATCCGAGATGGCAAGTTGCCATGGATGAAGAAATGAATTCTCTTCAGAAAAACACTACGTGGGAGCTAGTTTCTCTTCCTCGGGGAAGGAAATTGGTTCAATGCAAGTGGGTGTTTCTGGAAAAGGTTGATGCTGATGGAAGAACCTGAAAATATAAGGCAAGGATGGTAGAAAAAGGTTTCTTTTAGGTCCAAGGAGTGGATTACTATGAGACCTTTGCATCGGTTGCAAAAATGGACTCCATCTACCTTGTTTTGGCTATTTCCGCATCCAAGCACTGGGAGGTGCATCACATGGATGTTAAGTCAGCCTTTCTACATGGATATCTTCATGAGAAGATATACATGAATAAGCGTGAGGGCTACATCACTGATCCATATTTGGTTTGCAAGCTAAAGAAGTCACTATACGGGTTAAAACATACCCCAAGAGAGTGGTATTCCAAGATGGATGCCTTCCTTCTCTCGCAAAAATTTTAGAGATGTAGATCAGATCCAAATATGTGTTTACAGCAGCATGATGGTCATCTAATTATCATTTTTTTATATGTTGATGAATTACTGATCACAGGTAGCACAATTTCCTCCATTTCAGCCATCAAAATTGCTCTCCACAATGCCTTTGAAATGAGTGATTTAGGGCTTCTAAAACATTTTTTGGGGCTCGAAATTGAGGACAATTCTAATGGGATTATGGTGAATCAGTACAAATACATTTCATACCTATTAGTCAAGTTTAACATGGTTTAATGTAGGCCTACACCATTCCCTTTCCTTTCAGGGATCAGCCTTGAAGAAGGAAAACACACACCTCCCATGGACTGCACTATCTATCGACAGTTGATTGGTAGCTTGTTGTACTTGACACATTCTAGGACTGATATTTATTATTCCATGAATGCTGTAGCAAGATACATGCTGCAGACTCCAAGCTAGAGCTGGTTGGATACACAGATTTCGAATGGGGGGTGAATCTATTGATCAGAATTCAACTTTTGGATATCTATTCATGTTTGGTGGTGGACCTATTTTCTATTCAAGCAAAAAGCAGGCTGCCATAGGACTATCTTCAGCAAAGGCCGAGTATCGAGGAGCAGTGAATGCTTGCATCCAAGTAGTTTGGTTGCAAGGCATTCTTTCAGAGTTTGATCTTGGTAGTACTTTGTCCACTGTCCTCTTTTGTGACAACCAGAGTTCTATTAAGATATACATGGATCCAGTTACCAGGCAGAGGACCAAGCATGTAGAGATTCACATGCACTACATCAGGGATCTAGTGCATGACAGGACAATCATTCTGCAATACTGCCTGACTCATGAGCAGATTACAGACATCTTCACTAAGAGCTTTTAAAAAGAGAAGTTCACTTACCTCCATTCACTGTTGGGGGTGAGTTCATCAGGGTGATCCATACTACTTTCAGTGTTCAGCTTGAAGGGGGGTTTTTCCCATTGGGTTTTCCCTCTTTTCCTCACTTAGTTTGTTTTGAGCATTGTTTCAGTTTCAGCATTGTAAAGGGTGACCTATGGCCTTAGTTTCAAGGGCCATAGCATTTTTATGCATCTATGTTTTCTAACTCTTCTTGAGTATAGCTTAAGGGGGGGTGTTGGAGACATTTACCATCATACACACTCTTTTGGTCAAATTGGCCTAGTTAAACACTATCCTAAGTATAATTGACATTAATTAACATCAATGGAGCATTAATTGCCATCATCCAGTCACAACCATGCCTACCTATAGTCAAGGAGGATAACTTAGCTGTCTCCTACAGTCAAGGAGGCTAACTGGAGCACTCCAGGGGTGATTTGAGTGACATTAATGCACCTAATTGCTAACTGGTGGTTACAATCAGTTTAACCAGTCAGTTAAGGTGGCTCATGTCATTAAATATATTATTTAATGATTATTTATTATTATTTAATGATCTAGAGTCAACAAGGCACCTCCACCAACTTCTGATGGTCAGTTCAACTTCAATTAACCTCATCGGGGTTCATTGAAGTCATGGAGCACTAGCACTTGATGGTTGGCTTGATATGACATGTGTTTGATCTCCTTCAGTTGAGATTCAGTCATTTATTGCACTTCGACTTTAGTTAGCGTTTGGTGAGTCAATTAGGGTTTTGGTCAAGTGGTTAACTGAGTGTGAACCAATGGTTAAGGGTCAGTTAAGCTAGACTCACTCATTGAATTCGAATTGTCTCCTGAGGTATTCGAATTCTTCATGGAGTTAAGCTGTTGCTTGAAATTGGTATTGTAACCATTCATTGTTTATTAAATATATAGAGAGGAAACCATTTCAGTTACGATTAACACCATTTCATGATTATTTGTTGATTATTCTTTCATGAGATTGATTCTTAGTTGCTAGATCATGTGCAAGAATTAATACTAGGTTTCTAAAATACAAAGGCAAAAACAGTTGTACGCCCAGACTGTATGATGAGAAGAAATCGGGTAATAGGAAACTTCCATATATATCATTGATGTTTATCAATTGTTTGATATTATTCAAAGATGCAACCCAAAATCCTCATCCTCTAAATTATAAGAAGTCAGGAACAAAATTCCAAGTCACTGCTAGTTATATTTTTTTATTGGTAAAAATTATTTAAACTCCAAGTATAGTTAATGGTTCCTAAACAATGAAAAATTTCCCTTGGTTCGGTTGATAAGTTTTCCAAATACACCCCTGCAACGTTGTTTTTAGGAGGAAATAGTCTGCTTGTGAGTGGATGTTATTTCTAATCATCACAAAGAATAAATTTTTCTTACAAGGGTTTCTATATCCCTCTTGATTATCTGAAGGCTACATATCACCAATCTTACATGATTTTCCTTTATCGATATTACACAACTATCTTTTACAAAATATAAATGAGAAGTTGATAGAAATAATTTTTTCCATTGCATGGCACAACAGTTAACTCATTGTCATGCTCATAATGATATTTTAATTAAATTAATGATATTTAAAAAAATGTATGTATATGTATACACACACACACACACAAACTAAATGAAGAATATGATCTGAATATCAAGAAAATATTTGAACTCAAATCAAATTTCAATGTTGTCTCCAACCGATGTAGAGCTGGTGAGGCTCAGACGATCCTTCCTGAAACAAAACAAAGTCAAGCTAGCCTCCAATTTATTTTCCTTGACTAACGACTCCACCCTTTGGTGATTACGTAGCACTGGTTGCTCTTCCAATAGGAGTAACGAAATATCTAACCAATGAATGAGTTTATTAAACAACTGACTGAATGAACTATTAAAAGATAATCATTGACTATGGCATATATTTCAAGGAAACCATTATGTGAGATGACCCAAGTATGTGGACACAATCCTCCTCTCCTCAAGGGAGTTGGCTACATCTTGGAGCTATAAAACGAATGGATGAATGATGTATGTGGTGTGCTAACACAATGTGAGAAAATTGTGAGAAGTGAGCAATGCATTTTGATATATTGTCACTCTGTGCTTAAGTGTTGAAACGATGTCTTTAGACACCACCATTTCTTGGAGTTTCCTAATATTGATGGTTCTATTATATCTAATCCCATGATTTTCTCGAACAGCAAATTGTAGGTGAAGTATAAGCTAATAAGTGGTCCATCTAGGAGGAACTAGAACTCGAGTGTTAGCAACATCAATAAGGTATATGGTTTCATTGTTGTTCACATTTCATTAATGTATGAAGTTCCCTCTTCTCGGGCTCCCACCACCCATATCATCATGTGATGTGTTTAATTGCTTGTCTTCAGTATATGATTTGAGGTTGAACTAAGTGCCTAGAATAAGTTCATCATGAGTTTATGTTATTGCTTTGCATACTTCTCACAATTCATATTTATGTGTTTATATAGATTTGAGGAAGTTTAGCTTCTTTTTGTGCGCAGAACTACATAAATGTTTGGAACAGTGAAAGTATTATTTGGATCCTTTATAATTGACAATGAGGAATCAACCATCTAATAATGGGAATTATTCTCTCTTTATCCTATCTATTTAGATAAGCATAATTGACTCTAGAAAGTAGTTACTATAATTCGATTCATTATATTATTAATCTAACCCTAATCACTGGGGACTTTTCCCTACAACACTCACTATGGATAATGCACTTTGATTGTCATGATATACCAATTTTGAATCAATCCTCATCAACATAATCTCCCAGAGCAATCTTGAGCCACATTGCTTCCAAGGTAATGTACTTAACCCCAACACCTGTATTTAAAAGAGAAACTAATTTTTGTCCTCCAAAGTAACATGTAATTATTCCTTTATGGTGATTAAAGACATAGGTCATCATCCACTTCATCCCGTTGAAATATTTATCCCAATCAACATCACTCGAGCAAAATAAGACATTTCTTTCATCATAAAGTCTGCTGCATCCTCTATACCCTGATAGAAAGGTTCTCGTTTCCTTTCAAGTACAAAAAGATAAATTTTAAGAGAAACCAATGATATAAGCCGATATTAAATGGGAATATATTGATCACAATGGAAATGTTTTAGTATCTTGCAGTCCTTGGAATATATGTCTCAGAATGCTCAATGAAAATGATGATGTTCATGATGGCATTAAAGTAAACCTGACTTCCTATGCATAAATTTGACAAGAACATGGTTTCTTCAGTTCTAACTTTCTATAAGAATCTTGGTCAATGTTCTATCTGAAAGGTATTAGAGCTTCAGGAAAAAATTAACTTTCCATAAAATGGGGCAGCTCTTATCATCTAAGGCAATTCTTGTGGAAAAATACTTGACTTCTATGTGGATCTAAATGTTCCTCTTAACATATGTTTTTCCTTGTTCTCCAAATGCTTAAAGATCTATGCTAGGTGCAATATTTAAACCCCTCCATCATACCATTGGTAAAGATTCTAGGGTAATGGGCAGGTTCTCTAATTGCCTCCCTCGTTGCTTCCTACTTGGAAGACTTCATGACTCTATTGCCACCTTTTACACACCTGGGTCATGTGGAAGAAATTTTCAAGCCACTCGGTGTGTCCTTGGGGGAAAGTCTCAAGTCAAGGCTGTCACCTTGTTCTTGACTCCTCCGTTTAGGCTCAACTCCTAATGAATCCAAGGGGGGCATACCCTATTAAGTTAATAAGGATAATTACTTAGTATGGTGATGTTAAACTGGATGAATTACTTAGGAGTTTGAAAATTAACCATAAAAAACCATAGATGACACGATACAAAATGAGCGCACGAAAGCACAATGCTGAGACACAATATATATTTATATAGCAAGAAAATAACCAGTGCATTAAAATGGAGTCAAAGTAAAATCAATGTACTTGCATGTGCTTGGAGTGAATGTTTTGCAATTGCCTCTTTGTACATTTTAAGTTAATGTGAGATATGAGTTGATTAAAATTAGGTGAAGGGGTGGACTCCAGATATACCCGAGAGTACTTGGATTATGTCCAAAACTAAACATTCATGGCTACTTGCAAGGAATATGTGGGTTGAATGGAGTCTCTGGGGCTATTGTTCATAACGCACTAGTTAGGGTGTGACAGAGATCGGTGCCCCGAGGTCACTTTTCAGAAGTTATCGCTTCCTTTGGGTATTTTTCCACCATAATGGTTTGATCTAGGTGTTGGATTTTCACCTAATGGTTTGTCAAATTAGGAGATTGAATCCTAATTATACTAGCCACTCAAGTGCTTTTGATACAACTTGAATGATCGGACAAACTGCAGCTAATTGCAGAGCATACACATTGGAGTCTTGTCAATTTTAGTAAATTTTGAGATGGATGTTCTTGTTAAAAAGAAAACTCTCCAGGAACCTCTTTCGGCCCAAGTGGACCTCAATCAGGGAATCAGGGAGGGGTTGATTTTATTATGGTTACTAAAACAAATGATGATATCAAATGAAACATAAAAAGATAAGCAAACCACAATTTTCTAATTAGACTACCACAAACCTTTCTTCACCTTTCGGCTCAAAAGGAGGCTCGTGGGGTAAGTATTAAAGTTACTTTGAAATCAATAGAAATGGAATATGGAATTTATTTTAAATCAAATTATACTACCTTGTAGATTAGTACTACACTAGATTGAAAAAAGATGAACGAAAAGCAAAAAATGACACAGACGCAAATCCCCCTAGGGGGGATGGGGAACGGTCTCGAAAGAGCCTATTGAAAACTATTTTTATTACCAACGGTTAAAATATCAGAAAAATGATGTGATGCCTCTTGATTCTTATACATGAATGAAACCAAGAGCTTACAAAGTGCAAAAATTAAAGATTTCAGTAAAAAAGGGAGACCCCTGGGGGGATTTAGACGGTCCAAAAGTCACTTTCGAACAGCAGCTCCTCCTCTTTTCTGTTATACCTGATAAAAACTAGAAAGATTCTTAGACTGAAATATTCCCAAAAGCACTCTGAAAGTACCTTTGGGTCAGCTTACGTTTAACCAAAAAAAAGCTAAGTTAAAACTAGTTAAAAAAGGTAAAAAGGGAACCGAGGAAAGCAAGCTTTCCTTGGGATCTTGGCTTTCCTTTTAGGAAGCCAATTTGATATGCAATGATTGCTATATTTATCTTTTATAACATAAAACATAAATCTAATGCATGCAAGCTACAAATTCTCTTTAAAATTCCATGCAAAAAGGACGATTTCCCTAAAGCTAGATCTAGAATGCTTATGAAACCTTTTAAGAACAAGATCTAGATTATGGGCTTTGATAAGATAGATATATGTTAAATTTACTTTAAGATAATAGATCTAAACAATATCAAAGCTGTGAACAAAGTAACCAGGTAAAAGAATTGATTTTGAAGGAGGAAGAGGAGGAGAGAAATGATGGTAGCCTTGAAGATGCACCGTGGAGCTTTCAAGTGGAATGTCAAGGGACTATGACTTTGGAAGGTTTTGGAGAGAGTGAAGAAGCAAACTAGATGGATGTCTTGTCTTTTCAAACCGTATCCAAGTGCAGAGCATACACACCGAAGTCTTGTCAATTTTAGTAAATTTTGAGATGGATGTTCTTGTTGAAAAGAAAACCCTCCAGGAAGCTCTTTCGGTCCAAGTGGACCTTAATCGGGGAATCAAGGAGGGGTTGTTTTTATTATGATTACTGAAACAAATGATGATAGAAAATGAAACATAAAATATAAGCAAACTACAATTTTCTAATTAGACTACCACGAACGTTTCTTCACCTTTCGGCTCAAAAGGAGGCTCATGGGGTAAGTATTAAAGTTACTTTGAAATCAATAGAAATGGAATATGGAATTGATTTTAAATCAAAGTATACTACCCTGTGTGAACTACCCCTATTTAGTAATGCTATAAAGCATTCAAGAAGTCTGCAAAACAAAATTTTAGTAATCCTTTCAAAAATTAAAAGCATTTTTACGGCATTCATAACCATCATGTAACAAAAATAAATAAATAACTAAATAAATCAGCACATCAAAATAACACAATAGACAACCATCTTCACGTGGTTCACCTCGTCCACGAGGCTACATCCACCAACTTATTTGTCATTTTTATTTCTTTATTAATATAGAGTGCTTACAAAAATCCCGGCTCATTCATGGCCTGTTTTATATTACCTCAAGGCTCTCTATAATTCAACAGTCCTCCTCTAGGACCCTCATAATCAGCTCATAGAAAAAAAAATCATTAACAGCCCCTTTCGGGCACATGGTGACTGCAAGGTACTCATTATTCATAAAGTAAGCTCATGTACAGAGATCCTAACAATTCTGTGATATGATCATCACTTAACAACAGATTTTTGGGAATCCCCTCCCCATAATTATTATGTCATCTGTGGTCATCTTTATTACCCTTCAAGCATCAAATCATCTTTACTAAGTGACCATGGTAAATGTACAAGTTAATATTATATCCTTCAATTACTGTCTTATTTCCATGTTCTAAGCAAGCTTATTTCCATATCTAAGTATTTTCTTAGAGTTATTTGTTGTAATTACTATGCAGTAAAAAAAATATCCTTTGAACATGCATTCTGCACCGATCTCTATTTTGGGTTCTCACACTGGCAGTCCATCCAGCGCTGTTATAAAATTTTAAAGGAAAAAGACAGTGAAACACTCTCTGGATTCACACGCAGAAGATCTCCTTCGAGCTGGATATTCTTTCACAAAAATAATATAAAAAAGAACGGATAGAAATCTACAGGACAGTTATGTTTATCCTTTCGTCTCCCATGATTCAATCCAATC
>LPNX010436801.1:159456-180605 GCA_001517045.1 Pseudotsuga menziesii | reverse complement strand
ATACTAAAACTAATTTATTATAATAATAACCTAGTTCAAGTCACGAGGTCGAACCCTACAACCAAAAGGAATTTCTCCTCTGATACTTTCTTAACATAATCCTTTATAATTAAGAAACCTAAAAAGAAACTTTCCTTGTTATTAAAACAAATACAGTATTATAACTAAATTCGAACTTATGGTTTTCTTTTAAAAAGTAAATTATTTTTAAATCCTCAAATAGATACAAATAGTAACAACCCAAAAGGATCTTCTATTTGTATTAAAAGACTTAAAAATCACCAAAAGAAACAATAACGTTTTAGAACCCCACAGTTAAAGTCATTCGAAGGCTTCAAACAACACAGAAAACCACAATGTCCAAATCTATCAAAGACTCCATTTTAGACAAGTCGATGAACCCATTTTACTGATAACCTGTTACAAGTTAAAAACAAAATTTTTACGAACTGCGAAACCCTAAGAAAAACATAATCAATCAAACAGAACAGTTCTACAACCACACAGGCTTTACCTATGAAGCATTGTTCAAACGCAGCTATGGCAAGGGAGCTCTCTGCAAGACAATATCTTTCCAAACCCCACACATCACCACAGAAGGAACCTCATGCATGAAACCGAGGCTTACCCGGTTGTTTGAGAAGCATGGAGCCTTTTTCCTGAGGTATCCTTTGTCTTCCAGCTCACGGTAGCGATATTTCACCTGTAGGAGAAGTCTACACAAGAATGTTGAGAAATGTTAAGGTCATTTAAAATAAAATAAAAAACTATTACAATAGTGAAATTTTCTTGGCATTTGTCTAAAGGGTTAAAACGAGTTTACCTGGAGATATTTTGAGCTCGATCGCACAGTGATTTGTTTCCATAGCAACCCTGGCCAAGGAAAAATTCATACCCTAGCAATAGGGAAAGAGAAACATAATCTAAGAGCCTCGATGAGAATGAGAAAGCCACAGTAAAATCCACGATGAAACCAAATCTCCTTACTATCAATTAAATCCACAAATTAATCCATGAGTTATAAATCCCGTAACCACACTACTAATGATAAAAGGTTTCAGCTTGGTTGATAAGTAGGTGAAGCCACTCACAAAGCCAAACGTTGTCATCAAAGGCCATCACTCACAGAGCTAAATGATGGCACCAAAGGCCCAAGAGGCCATGAGCCTGGCGGCGCTACTCACAGCAACGAAATTCTTGGTAAACAATGGGAGATTTTAGGGTTTGACCATTTATGTAGTAGGTTTTTCCAACACATAAACCCTATCCACTAACCGTTAGCCACGTGGATTCCACTATGAAGCAAATTGCTTGGGTTTTGATTTGAGTTTCTTTTATAGCCTCGAATGACATCATTTAACCTGTTAGCCAAACCTTTGTTAAATATTAATAATACACTTATATTCACATAATGTATACTTTTTCCCTTTCACACAGTAGATACCTAGGCAGTTAGCAAATCTATACTTTGCATAAATAATTTTTGTCAGACATACAAATGTCCAATACTTTAACCACATAATGATACATAAGCATAGGTTAATTCTTGTTTATGATCACACTTCGGGTATATGTTAATTCCATTGCATATGAAATACTTTGGTAAAAGTAGTATTGCAAGACTTAGTTTATAGGATTTTCCTTCTATAATGTTGCTTGTAGAATTAAGATCTATTACACCAACAATAGGCTTAATTTAAGATTTACAGGTTATGTTCATAGTTTAGGCTAGAGACATAAGTTTCTATCTTTGTTCTTATTTTATGAGTATTTAAGCCTTTAAATAAATAAATAAATATACGCAAACATCATCGTTTTATAATAACATAACCGATTTCAAGATTTCGAAAGGAAAACAGGTTTGGCAATACCTTCATCTTTTCACAAAACGTTATTTTAAATAAGCATGCTAGCATTTTACTTTTGCAATTTGAGATAATTAGTCTCGATCCTGAAACTGGGAGCAAAACGTTTTACCTGTAAAAAGACCTGTACAAGAATCATCATTTCACTGCATTAGCTTCAAGAGCTAAGTAATCCTCAGGCATGAACTGAAGTTCCTTCATTTTAAATGGAAGACAAGATTTAGTACATAGTAAACAAACAGTGTTTTTCAGCTCATACTACTTCAGGTCATTACCTACTAAGTCAATCTTTCAATACTTAAGTATGAATGCAGATAGTGAACTATGCAATTATAGAAATTAATAAAGAAAATTGTTTTAGATTCTATATTAGACCATGTAGGATGTTAACTCTTAGCAGTTAAGTTACTCTCCTTATCAATGATTTTAAACTTTAATTGTTGCAAGAAAAAATTTAAATTTTTATGAAATTTTGGGGTATTACACAAGAGCAACAACATCAGTAGTCGTAGAAGTTGGGGTTGGGGGCGCGAGCCAACAAATAACATGTGTTTTCAACATTGAAATATATCTATCATAATCACTTCCAAATAGATCACTCAAATCTATCAATAACTCTTCAACGCATTCATTCTTTCACAAAGATCAAGTATACAACGAAGGAGAATATTACAAGTCACATTTTACTACTAGGAAATAGATGGAAATACCCAAAACAATTTTCTTTGATCCAGAGACTCATAATTTCTTATGCATGTCACTATCTTCCTCTCAACATGGTCATATTACTATATTGCGTGATTATTAGACAATCTTTTGCACATCAAGAGAAAATACCACCATAAACATGGGAGAAGGAGGGCGTCACCCATTCAAAGGAAGAAAATTCGCTAGCTTCCAAGAAGGATGAAAATCTTATACATGTGCCAGAAATTATATTCAGATATTCCATATAACTCTTCCTGGAAAGTTTCGGCATCATCGACTAAGTATTAAAGTTGTTCCGAGGATAACTCTATCAAAGGAGGGCATTTTTATTATGCATGGGTGTCACCTTTGAGCATGCATCAACATTTTGTAGATCTAGTGGATGCATGGTGTGCTTGTATTTTTTATACTAAATAATATTAACAACCATTAATATTGGTATGTTACTAAATTCTTACTGAGCCTTATTTCCTAATTTATCTCCATATCTATCTTTTTTAGGGTTTTTTTGGCACATAACCTATTTGCATGCAAAATCAATTATTTCTCAAAACACATGAAACATATAAAACTATAAACAAATCATCATTACCTATTGATATAAAAAATAGAATATCAATTGGGATATTTTACACATAGTCTACGACTTGTTGAAAAGTAAAATACCTAAATTGTATTTCGATTACATTCGGAAAGACTTTTTTCAAATCAACCAAAATTAAAAACCTCTCAATTGTATGTATCACATTGAACTTGTAACTAGTGTCAACATAAATAGTATTCCTGATATTTTTATCTAATGCCATCAAGAACTTGTCATTCCAAAACTGTAGTGAATTCCTTAGAACGTCAAACCAGTCTGGGATTTTTCTAATAGGTTCATCTCTTGGTTCAAATCATGGATTCCATAGCTTCATAGATAAACATGTTTTCCCCACATCCACCCATTGTTCAACAAAATCACTGCATCATCCTCCAATTGAATCTTAAAATTTAACCAACCCCTGGTACGAATAAAAGTCGTAGGACAATACTAGACTAATGGTTCCTAGATTCTTTTCACCCAAGAATTCAAAGAAACTTTAGATAACCTCACCCCAAAGAATCTTCCAATAAGGGTTTTTCCAAAAGGGTATATTGCTAGAAGGTTATAATGAAGTCGATCGATTGTCAAATCTGCTCAATCAACTTCATCTTTTTACTTACAGTTTATATTGAATCGATCTGTAGTCAACGGAAATTTTTAACTTTGTTTTTAAAGTTTGAAAATTTTTAAATGATAATTTTTAAATATATTAAGGAATTATTTATGTGTTTTTTAAATATATTCGAAAATTATTTATATGTTTACATCGATAGGAGTTTTTATTTGAGATTTGGGTTGGACTACAACCTATGTTTTTTCATCTACATACGAGGATGACATAAGTGTATTGTTGATATTTTTTTCATAAAAAAAACTTTCCTGCTATTATATTAAATCAAGAAAAGATTACATCAGCCATGAAAGTTTCTATATAGATCCTTCATATAAGTTTGCTTCATAATTACATCATAAAGCCTTTCTTCAGTTCTTGACTACACTGTATTACAAAAAATTACATAATACTGCACCTACTAATAAAAAAGGTCTACAACGATCAAAATATACTTAGTACATTAGCTCCTTCAGATCAAATTCACCTTCAAAGGTCATGGCACCCTCCACAAATTCTTGAACTCTAGCTTAGCCAAAATTAAGAGAAAAAACTTATTTGGAAACAATATCAATTGTATCATTGAAACATATGGAAATGTGTCTGAAAAAGATCATTAGAGGAAATTTGGGGTCTAAAATGGGCCTTATGAGAAAACACGCCAACAATAAGTTCTTGTGAGTTGGAATTCAAGAACCGATAGAATTCCAATAAAATGAGTCAACCATAATGGTTTAATTGACATATTTGTCATAAAAAAAACTTATTTCTTTTGTTCATATTTTCGACATATCTCCCTGTGTTTTTACTCAAATTTCGATGGGGAGAACTCCTTGAATGCAGAATTTGATTCCACGTCCATTGAGTACCCCCACTACATACTTTTGGCAAATGCCTCTACCCCAAAAAAAAGAAATACCTGAAAAAACATGATGATGACATTATGTAAAAATGTGATGATGACATTGTGAAAAAACGTGCTGATGACATTGTGAAAAAACGCGTAAGCTTATGGATTTGAATTGTGTAGAAATGTAATGTAGAAATTTAGAAGTAAAGCAAGTGGAGGATCCTAATCTTGCACATAACAAATTAACATTATAAAAACATTCATGCCCAAATTAAACTAATTACCATATGCTTATAAATATCCATTTTAAGTGGTTGGTGAATACTTATAGCTGTAGATATTTATTTAGTTTTGTAGATATAGATGTTAAGTAAATACTAAACATTAAATTAATTGTGTGTAAGCTTATGGATTTGTAGTGTGTAAAAATGTAATATAGAAATTTAGAAGTAAAACAAGTGGAGGATCCTAAGCTTGCACACAATAACTTAACACTATAAAAACATTCATGTGTAAATTAAACTAATTACCTTATGCTTATAAATATCTATTTAAAGTATAACATATAAATATTAAACTAACAAAAAACAAAAAATACTATTTAATAAATAATAAACAAAAAACAAAATCTAATAATAATTATAAAACTTTAGTGAATTATAATAATTAAATAGTGAATTCTTAAATAAAGCTTATTTAAATCTTAATTAAAATGCATTTAACCATTATATTTAAATCAATCTCATTGATCCATTTAAAAAAATCCAAAATATGACATAATATCTAAACACCTATGAATGTAATAATGTAAGGAAGTCCTAAAATTATATACATATCATATGAAGTCATAAGTTTGAACATAAATAAGATGTCATTATGCAATATCCAGTTTTATATAATAATGTGAACAAGTTCTAAAATATATACATAAATGATATGTTATTTAATGTTTGAATATAAATGTTATTGTTCATATTTCAACAGGTATATGTTATATTTGTATAATGTGGGTTTGAATAACCATTGTTAATTGTTATGAGAGATTTTTTTCTAAGTTTAAATGGGTGGATAAGAAGTATCATGTTTGTAATGTTGATGTGGTATATATCAACTTTATATAATTTAATATAAGAAAGATATATAGGTTGTTCAGAACAAAGTTAATATCAACAATTGACTCTATTGAATCTTACTTGTTGGAGGAAAGAAATCAACAATCAAGCTAAATATATACAAAATCAACAATCCAAATAAAGATGACAGCCCTGAACATTAAAACATTAACTCATATTTCTCCTTAATGCATATCAAACTAGAAATAGAGATTTCCACCCTCGGAATATTACTTCTTTGTGAGAGCAAAGGGATGCGTTCTCCCAAATAGGTTGTGGGTGAGCAGAGGGAGCACATCTGAATAGTGCCATGGGTGACCCTCTACTTTGGGCTCATTAACAAGGGATCGCGTTTTAGGTCAATTTTGGAAACTAGAGTTTTGCTCAGTAAGGGAATGTGAAATTTTTGCACATAGGGATCAACTTTGTAAATTCCTTGACCGTGAACATGTGGCTAGCGTTCCCACATGGAACCTCCATAAAAACAC
The DNA here is from genome assembly GCA_001517045.1 of Pseudotsuga menziesii. Classification (NCBI taxonomy): domain Eukaryota; kingdom Viridiplantae; phylum Streptophyta; class Pinopsida; order Pinales; family Pinaceae; genus Pseudotsuga; species Pseudotsuga menziesii. The sequence continues at coordinate 174,386 of LPNX010436801.1, read as the reverse complement.
TTTCATGACCCAGTGGAACCCCATTTTGATGCACAATTCCATTCTATGCCCCGGGTAGGGATTGTGACAGGTGTCCTTGAAAACCTGTAGGAGGTGGGCTTCAATATGCCATAGAATGATGCTCATGGCTCGGATCCATGAACCATCAACTCTGTTGGATTCAATACATCAGGATAGTGATAGGGGTGGCCATCGGGATAGTGATAGTGATGACCATGGCTCAAATCGATGAATCATTGACTCTGTTGGATTCACAACATATGGATAGTGCTAGGGGTGGCCCTCTACTCTAGTTCCATGGACAAGGGATCATATTTTAGGTCAATTTTGGAAACTAGGGTTTTATTAAGTAAGGGAATGTGAATTTTTGCACATATGGGTCAACTTTGAAAATTCCTCATCCGTGAACATGTGGATAGTGATTCATGGTTTCCATTCTATGCCTCACGTAGGGATTCAACAGGTGTCCTTGAAAGCCTATAGGAGGTGTACTTCAATGTGCCATAGAATGATGACCGTGGCTTGAATCAATGATCTGTCAACTCTACTAGATTTAGGACATCAAATTAGTGCTAGGAGTGGCCCTCTACTCTAGGTCCATGGACAAGGGATCATGTTTTAGGTCAATTTTGGAAACTAGGGTTTTGCTTAGTAAGGAAATGTGAAATTTTTGCACATAGGGGTCAACTTTGAAAATTCCTTGATCGTGAATGTGTGGATAGAGTTCCCACATGGAAAATCCCTAAAATCCCTTTCATGACCCACCAAAACCCCATTTTTATGCACGGTTTCCATTCTATGCCCCAGGTAGGGATTCAACAGGTGTCCCTGAAAGCCTGTAGGAGTTGGGATTCAACATGCCATAGAATGATGACCGTGGCTTGGATCAGAAAGCCATCAAATCCATTGGATTCAAAACATATGGATAATACTAGCGGTGGCCCTCTACTCTAGGTCCATGGACAAGGGATCCTTTTTTAGGTCAATTTTTGAAACTAGGGTTTTTCTTAGTAAGGGAATGTGGAATTTTTGCACATAGGGGTCAACTTTGTAAATTCATAGACCATGAACATGTGGCTAGCATTCCCACATGGAACCTGCCTAAACACACTTGCATGACCCAACAGAACCCTATTTTGATGGACGGTTTCCATTCTATGCCCCATGTAGGGATTCAACAAGTGTCCCTAAAATCCTATAGGAGGTGGGATTAAACATATATGCTGATGGTTTGTGTTTGATAAACATCACAGAGAAGAATGGATTCCCATAATAGGGTACGATGAAAAATTGGAAAGAAGTATTAATTGATATTTGTTTGAAGGTGAGTGTAGATCTTCCCCTACTGAAAAAATACTTGTTGCAAAATATTATTCGATGTGTAGATGTTGACAATTCTATTACCTATTGTAATTTGTTGAACTTGACTTATTTCTCATCATTGTGAAGCAAGAAATATTCTTTGTTTGTTTATTCATCAAGGCGAAAGGAGTTGTCAATCTCTGTGTGGAGGGGAATTGATTTTAGGATCTCATATCATTCGTGAGACTCGAAATTCGAAAGAAGGTTATTTCCATATTAATTTATCCTGGTCATCTAAGAGATGTGAGCATTTGCATGATGAAATGCAGGAGGAAATGGATAAAGTAATGCAGAACATGGAGACCTAGCATAAGAACCAGGAAATCAGTTATGCACGTGATTTAACTGTGTTAAGAAGGAAGTACGAGGTAACAAAATCCCATGTGAATAGATTTAATAGTAAACTTGAAATGAAACCGATAGGATGGATAAGAAAGATGATATGCTTGAAGAATATGAAATCACCTCCAAATGGAAGGTCCTTATGGTACTAGATATGAAACATAGGTGGTGACCTCTTGAAACATAAATCCCACATTGTGATGGACAACAACCCAACTCCAAAGGGAATCCCTAAACATCATGCAACAACAACAGACTTGATATAAGGCCAAGAAATAGGGTTTTGCTAATGGCCCAGTTTGTAGGTTTCTGGAAAAACTACAAGGAAATCAACAGAAGGAAAAATTCCAACCAGAAAGGATTTGAATAAATTCGAAGCCTTTCTGGTTGGAATTTTTCCATCTATTGATTTCCTTATAATTTTTCCAGCAACCTACAACCCGGGCCATCAACAAGGTGCAGTCGAGAGAGACATCCAAACATACTAATCAAAAGTTGATTTTGTGAGCATTGAACATTGACCCTAAGGAAGACAAAAATGTGTCTAACCACTCAAGTTTCACATAAACCTAGCATTTTCCACTTTAACCAAAGGAAGAGTGTCAGGTTGAAAGTGGTTGTAAACCATCTCATCATGAATATTATCCCACATTTATGGTCTGTAAAACTTAAAAGGCTATAATCCGTTCACATATACCTATATATTTGGCATTCTTCATATAAGACAATGTAGTGAAAAGCTCTTCCTTTGATAATTCTATATCTAAAATCTCCCTATCACCATAATAAACCTTTTAGGAGATAATGCCATTACATCATTAACCATGTAATGAAACATGTTTATGTTTAGAAACAAGTGGACAACGTATTACACCACTATAAAAAAAATGTATATCTTCACACTACGAATGTTTCAAATATTACGCTATAAACATACATTTATAAAACAAAATTCAGAATAGTACTTCTCCAATCAATTTAAACTATAATAAAATCACACAAAATTTTCATCTCTTGCAAAGTTGTTCCTCGAGGTGATTCATCAAATGCCATGTCCATTAACAAAATGATAAAATAATATGCACTAGGATATACATAATATGCAGGATATAATCATAACCATTATTTTGAATCAACCTTATACTCAGATACTTTTAGGTTTGATGTGCATCCCATATATTCGTTAGATGAAAGACATCATGCCAAACACCAATTTCATTTATGTAGACCACACAGGTGCATTACTTAGGTGTGTCAACTCTATGCATCCTTTAAAAAATTGTTAGGTTGTTATGTGGGTAAGGTGTGTTTGTATTCCACTTAGTTGTATTAGTTGCTTAGTTGTGTTGGGTGCTTATGTGTGTTAGGTATGTTCCATATTTTTGAATACAATTTAACATTGTATATATGCAATTGGATCGTGGTAAAAAACAATTTAAATGTACATTTTTGTCATTACGTAATATTGTAATTGTGCATTGTTATCAAATTTATAACCAATACCTCCATGCAATTGTAAAATCTATCAAAGTTTGGGAACATTACACATAGAAACATTTTTTTCCACGCATGTATAATCAGAGTTAAAATACTGAACCATGAAGATCTCAAGAGCCTTGATATAAAATAAAAATTCTATCATGAAAGTTATAATACAAAAATAGAAGGCCCTTATATGGCATGTCAATGTACATGTATCAAAAACATCATTGATGTACATGCAAACAAAATTACATCTATCCTAGACCGCGCCCCTATACTCTAACTTCGTGTTGTACAAAAAAATACATATTTGTCCTATAATAACACATCAAAACTCTAACTTTCTCTTGTTTTTTCCCGACCCTGATGCTTGTTTCGTCTGTCCACGACCACTTTGCATCTCTAGAGACTGTAAATAAATGACAGTATTTCTTGATCAGGTAACTGAACTAGTACTTTCCACCAATAACAAAGTTTGAAAATTTAAAATATGGCTCAATTCTAAATAAAACAAACACTCACTGCATACATCCGGGGTATAGATGCCTTTGTTATCCTCCTCCTTGTAGAAAGTCTCTCTGCAATGCTTCTCTACGAATAAAAAAATATGTCAATTATCTCAACAATTATCAACATGTACATGAATGAGAAAGTATTAATCAATTATGTAAATAATGAACATCTCACAAAAAATATTTGTTCCTGGGACTGGGACTAAGACTGGATTTCTTCAGTAGAAAGAGGAGCTGTAGGTTGAACATCATCCTCGGACATGTGCACTAATGGACCACGGTGTGGCTACATTCACCAAACGATAAAATAATTAGACATCGCGCATGTCCATAGACAATGCAAATGAACTGTGCAATTACAAATATTCAAGTAGATGTACCTCTGGGTGACTTATCCCTTTTGTAGATGCATCATTGACTGCAGCATCAATAACCCCACAAAGTTCTAGCACGAATGACTCTACATCCTGATTTTGTAAACATGCAAAAATAACATTAAGAAAAACTAGTTGTGAAGTGAATTCAAAGCCAACCAGTAACTGTGATTGGAAGTGTGTACATTACCGTGGATTGAGTATGTTGATCATCATGGAAACCCTCTCTTTTTATGGAAGAGGGTCATCTGGTGTAGACAACACACTTATCTACGTTTAGACTACGGGGAGATCCAAACCAAAGAGGTGGTGCAGGGATTTGAGATGATGTCTACAGTCAAAAAGTGTTACCATAGTTAGACATGGACTTGGATGGATGGAATAATATGTACTAAAAAAATAACATTTCATAATATACTTACCCCTTCCTGGGACATATCTCCCCCATGGGAGCGACCGCTACCAACAATTTCTTTCCCCTCTACAGATCCAGATAGCATCTGCAATTTTAAAAATTATAAATAATAGAAATCTATAAAGGAGTGTACAGTAATAAATTTAAATAATTTGAACAAGATTCAGTCATTAACCATGTACTTACATTCCTAAGGTAATCATAAATTCCACCTGGGAGTAATTTGACGAGAGCAATGTCTCCAGCATTTGGTTCAAAATGGGTTTCCTACAACTTCAAAAATTGTAACTATTAGACCATTTAACAAATTAATCAATACTAACACATGTATTAACAAAATGATATGTATTAACAAAATGACACATTTTGAAATATTATCTCGGTGTTGGTTGTTTGGGCCTTAGATACAACCACACTGGGTGCACTACCACCCCCCTTAGATGCATCAAGATCTTGCAAGAGTAAAAATTGCATATATTATGAATATTTTAATGTGTACAATATGGAAAAATTTAAAATTGAACAACAATAGATTTTTAACAATGTCCTTACCTGACCACCAATCTCCGTAGAGGTACCATGTGTTGGTCTAGGACCATAACAGGAATTGCCACACATTGTGCACATGTGTGGATCACTCTAGGGAACATGGGATGTCAGTCTATCCCCACCAATTGATGGTCCTCTACCACCGAAAGCTGGTAGTTGTACCCCACCAGAGGAAGAGGGCCATGCTTGGTCAATAGTTGTGGTGTGTCAAGAAACTATCTCAGCTAGAGTAAGAAATGCCTCTTGTGTCTGGGTAACCATATCATGTGTAGGAGGTATATCTGGCCTTGATAGCTAGGAACGGGGTGGAGGTATATGTCGATTGGAATCTCTATACCTAGCATTGGGTCAGTTTTGGGGCATCCCCCTACCAATGCCTTGGAATCCCAACATGTCAAATTAGTTGACATGTTTTCCCTTCACAAAATCTGCATACAATTTCTGGAGGAAGTAAAATGATACTTCCTTGTTGTTGTGTGGGGGGATATCGAAAACCATGTACCATCTATCCATCCAATGGTCTCCAATGGGTGGACATATGCACCACTCAATCAAAATACGTGGCATGCTTCTCTCTGAAATGTCATCTATCATGGGAACTCTAAATAATGTATATATGTGCTCTTTGGTTATTTTTAGCATCTTTATCTCGTTATAGCTCAAACCATTGGCATATTCTCTTCTTTTGGTTTCCCTATAGGATGTGATGCTATACAAAGCACCATTCAATCTAGCGATCGTATAAACTATTGTCAACAATGATGCTGACAAGGAGTGATGAAGCTCTTCTCTACCCCTCCAAGCATAACCAATCTCTCTAAGATGACATGATAACTCTCAATATCTCTGCATTGTGGTCCATAGTAGCCACTGCAATCATAAATACAAATAAAATATTATTAGAAAAATATACACATGGTATAATGACATCTCTAAGCAATGAAAAGTGTAAAACTAATGTATAAAAAGTAACAACAAAATCTAAATTCATTATTTAAGTCTTAAAATTGATGAATTTTACAGTAAAGAATAAACCTTTAACATTTTTTTCATTTTAAATTTATGTCCTAAATTGAAGTATTAATTCCATTTTACATATGCATGTGTACATAAAATGTCCTGTGTGCATATGTTGATTGGGAATCTCCTATAGATTATTTTAAGTCTTGGTCTATGAAGTTTCATCGAAATTGTGAGGTTTTGTCTAATGCCCTTGCAAGACTAACTCTCAAATTGTGGGTAGAGGCAAGGGCTAGAGCCTAGAAGAGGCAACATAATGTGTTATTGATGAATAAAATCCTAGTCTCAGCAAAGATTTTGTTAGATATGTAATTATTTGTTGTAGCACGATTTTTTTTTGGACTCCAAAGTCCATTTACAGTATCTTTGTTTATATGTAATTTGGGCCATGTATGGATTCCACTTGATTATAGTTGTATGCAATCTTTCTATATACCCAAGAGAGACTTTGCATAATTGTGTCTAGTGGCTTTATGGTTGCAAGGTTTCGACTGGATTCTATCATGTATGATAGTATGTGATTGGCATGTAATCAAATACATCAACCTCCCTATGTATCTTGATGTTCATAGAGCCTATTGTTGAACTCCGTTGTCTTGACCTTAACCTATTTTATTCACGTAGGTTCGAGCAGGTATTAAAGAAAATGGAATAACTGAGGACTAATATCACTAGGAGTAGAAAGGAACATCACTTCAATGTTATTAGATCATCAGTAGATTGTATAAGGCCAGTGGAGCAGATATCAACAAGCATGCGGAGCATGCAGGCCTTATTGAATCTTGCATAATTCAACGAGCAATTAGAATTGCATGCATGCAAAAGTAAAGTCATGCAAACCCTAAAATCTATATAAGAAGATAAGTCAAACAAAAAAATGAATCCATGATTATTATTCACTTTTGAGATTGGTTACAAGAGAAAAAATAACAGTAGCCCCAACAACAAGTTGGGGTTGGGGGCATGAGCCAACAACTAACAAGTGTTTTCAGCAGTGAAATCTATCTACCCTAATCACTTCTATATATATCACTCAAATATATCAATATCTCTTTAATTCATTCATTATTCTACAGAGATCAAGTATACAGTGAACGACAATATTACAAAGTCATGCTTTACTGCCAGGAAATAGATGGAAATACCCAGAACAATTCGCTTTGATCTAGAGACTCATCATTTCTTACACATGTCACTATCATTCTTCTCGACATGGTCATATTACTATACTGGGTGATTATCAAAACCTAATTGCACATCTGGAGCAGATACCAGCATAAACGTGGGAGGAGGGAATCATCCTTTTAGAAGAAAACAATTCGCTAGCTACCAAGAAGGAGAAAAATCTTATGCATGTGTTAGAAATTATCTTCATATAGGCCATATAATTATTTGTGGAAAGTTTCAGCATCATTGACCAAGTATTGAAGCTATTCTGAGGAGATCTCTATCAAAGGAGGGAATTTTTATTATGCATGGGTGTCACCTCTGAGCAGGCATCAATGTTTTGGAAATATAGTGGATGCATGGCATGCATGTCATTTTTATACTGAATAATATTCACATCCATTAATATTGGTATGTTACTAAATTCTTGCTAATCCCTATTTCCTATTTTATCTCGATATCTATCATTTTTAGGGTTTTTTGGTGCGTAACCTAATCGCATGCAAAATCAATTATTTCTCAAAATACATGAAACACAAAAAACTATACACAAACCATCATTGGCTATTGGTATAAAGGATAGAATATAATTTTGAATATTACAGTGGTATTAGAGCATGTTCCTTGTCAGTTGTGGGCTAGTACATGAATAGTAAATGAATGCAGAAGAAACCACTTTTGTGACTTATAGAAGAAGGGAGGGTAGGTACAAAGAGGATTTGGAATTTGAAGAGATTAAATTGGAAGATACAGATTCATACATGGACCCAATAGCAATATGCTATGATAGAGGAAAGGGAACAGGGGAAGATGAATACATAATGGCATTCTGGAGCTTGGTTAGCGCCTTAAATGACTTAGTTAAGGGACAGAAAGAGTTGGTACATTCTATAAAAATGTTGGTTCTTATGTCAAAACATGGTCAGAATAGTATACACATTTCAACGAGAGATATAGGATCCACTAGTAGTAGCAAGAAACATGCCTACACTCATATAAAGAATAATCCTCACATATACAACAAACCTTCGAGACCTACTATGCCTCACTTTTTCAAAAATGCCATTGCAAGACTAGTCATGTATGTTGAACCTAGTGAACCATTTGGGGGTTATCTACAAGAATGCATGTATTTGGGAGATAAGTTCCATTCAGTTATGTCATTCTCAAACTTCTAAAATATGAAAAAACCGACCAAGGAATTTTAATAAAGGTTTTACCCAAAACTATGAATTGCAGAAGACAGTAGGAATATTAACCATTCCTAATTTTGATGGATCTTGTGGTTGTTTGTAAACAATATGGGTCTAGATGTTGGATATTTATTTCCAACTAAACCCTATGACATATACAAATGCCATTAAATTTTCTATCTTACATTTAGACGGAGAGGCCCATGAGTGGTGGTACCATGGGTTAGTGACATTGGGTCATGACACAACTACTTCGTATAGTGATTTCACAGAGAGGCTCATGGGGAAATTTGATAAGAGGGATCGTGATATACATTTTAGAGAGATAGAACAACTCAAATAGAGTAGCAGAGCTGATGCATTTGTATGAGAGTTTGATATAGTAGCAATTATGGTCATAGATGTATCTGAGGGCAGGTTGGTCATCTTATTTACATTAGCTTTGAACGATCATTTATGTGGGTAAGTGAAAGAATACAAACCATCCACTTTATAGGATTCCATAAGTATAACCCGAGACCTAAAATATTTTGTGCCCAAGAACAAACCTACACGACAACCTACCAATCCACCGAAAAACAAGGAAAATACAGTTCCATAGAAGGAATGGTCGAACGAGGACACCTGAAGAGATTTGAGAAGCAAGAACTTATGCTTCAATTGCAATGAACCTTAGGTACCCTACAACAAATCTATGGGAAAAGGGAAGGTACACCTCAATGACATAATTTCAGATAGTAGTGAGGAAGATGAATTAGAGCAGAAATAGGATGGATAATTGCATACTATGATTTTGGAACAATTTCCACACAGAGAAATTATCGCTACCCTCGCAGGAGTCCCCACCTTCCATACTATTAGGATCAGAGGAAGTATCCAAGTACATCGTGCCATTGCTTTGATTGATGGCGGGGCCGCCCACAACTTTATAAATTCCTCTTGGGTAGAGAGGAAAATATTTCCCACCAAGGTCTTTGATGGATTTACCATTGTCATGGCTGGCAATCAAAGGATGAAATACACATAGTGGATACCTTAGTTACAGGTACAACTTGGGAATTATACATTGGTCGATGAATTTTATGTGGTAGATGTGCCAAACACAAGCATTGTTTTGGGAGTACAATGGTTGTACTCAATTGGGAAATACTCAACAAATTACCAAACATTAGAGATGGAGTTCTTCGCACCAGATGGGAAAAGGGTAGTCCTAAGGGGAATGAACAATCAAGCTTCAGGTTCAGCTACATTGAAGGGAATGGGAAACATATTCCGGCATGAGGACAAGACTCACATGAAAATATGGCCAACTCCGATAAATAAGACTTCAAGGAAGAACTTGTGGTATAAAAAGGGATTTTCGGGTAGACCTTCAGAAAAAACGTATGATGGAAATTAGGTAATTTGGATGAGGAACCAAGTCTAGTATTTTTAATCCTCATAGGTACCCAAGAATATACAAGGAGGAAAGATAGAACATGGGAGAGAAGAAACATAAATTTGAAGAAAAAGAAGAAAAAACCAGCAATGGTATAAACTGGTTGATACAAATGGACAAGAATAGAATGGGACAAATTATTTGGTATATTGGTCGAATATTGCTTGAGGACAAACAATTTTGAGCAGGGATGACCATAATGTCCTCTTTTAATTAAATCACCCAAATACACCTGTTAACCTATTTTATTCCTGTAGGTTCGAGCGGGTATTAAAGAAAAGGGAATAATTAAGGACTAATATCACTAGGAGATGAAAGGAACATCACTTCAGTGTTATTAGATCATCAATAGATTGCATAAGGCCAGTGGAGTAGATATCAACAAGCATGTGAAGCATGCACATCTTATTTCATCTTGCATAAGTCAACGATCAATTAGAATTGCATGCATGCAAAAGTAAAGTCATGCAAACCCTAAAATTTATATAAGAAGATAAGTTGAACCAAAAATGCATCCCTTGTTATTATTCACTTTTGAGATTGGTTACAAGAGCATAAATAACAATAGCCACAACAAGAAGTTGGGGTTGGGGGTGTGAGCCAACAACTAACAAGTGTTTTCAGCAGTGAAATCTATCTTCCCTAATCACTTTCAGATAGATCACTCAAATCTATCAATAGCTCTTGACCACATTCATTCTTCTGTAGAGATCAAGTATACAGTGAAGGAAAATATTACAGAGTCACATTTTACTGCTAGGAAATAGATGAAAATACCGAGAACAATTCGTTTTGATCCAAAGACTCATCATTTCTTTTTCATGTCACTTTCATTCTTCTCGGTAGGTTCATATTACTATACTAGATGATTATAAGACCATAAACGTGGGAGAAGGAGGGCAACATCCATTCAGAAGAAAACAATTCACTAGCTTCCAAGAAGGAGGAAAATCTAACGCACGTGTTAGCAATTATCTTCGAATAGGCCATAAAACTCTTCCTGGAAAGTTTCAGCATCATTGTCCAATTATTAAATCTATTCTAAGGATATCTATATCAAAGGAGGGCATTTTTATTATGCATGGGCATCAACTATAAGCACACATCAACGTTTTGGAGATCCAGTGGATGCATGTGTTTTATATATTGAAGAATATTGAAATCCATTAATATTGGTATGTTACTAAACTCTTACTCAGTCCCATTTCCTATTTTATCTCTATATCTATCATTTTTAGGGTTTTTTTGGCACGTAACCTATTCGCATCCAAAATCAATTATTTCTCAAAACACTTGAAACACATAAAAATATAAACAAATCATCATTACCTATTGGTATAAAGGATTGGATAAAAGCTGGGATCTTACAGTGGTATCAGAGCATGTTCCTCACGAATTGTGGGCTTGAAAATGAACAGTGAATGAATCTAGAAGAAACTACTTTTGTGACTTATTGAAGAAGGAAGGGAAAGTACACAGAGGATCTGGAATTTGAAGAGATTAAATTAGAAGACAACAATTCATACATGGACCCAACAAGGATACACTCTAATAGAAGAAATGGAATAAGGGAAGAAGAAGATAGAATGACATTCCAGAGCTTGGCTAGCACCTTAAATTACTTAGCTAAGGGACAAAAAGAGGTGTTACATGCTATAAACAGGTTGATTCTTAAGCCGGAACAAGGTCAAAATAGTATACCCATTTCAACGGGAGATAGAGGATCCGCCAGTAGTAGGAAACATGCGTACACTCATATAAAGAACACTCCTAACATATACACCAAACCTTCCATACCTACTATGCCTCACTTTCTAGAAAATGCCATCGCAAGACCAATCATGCCAGCTAAACCTAGTGAACCATTTGGGGCTTATCTATAGGAATACAGGGATTTGGGAGATGATTTCCATTAAGCTCTGCCATTCTCAAACTTATGCAATATGAAAAGAAAGAACCGACCAAGGAATTTTAATAAAGGGTTTACTTAGAACTATGAAATGCAGAAGAGAGTAGGCAGGTTGACCATTCCTAAGTTTGATGGATCTCACGATTATTTGGTGAGAATATGGGTCCAGAAGTTGGATACATATTTCCAACTAAACCCTATGACAGAGATAGATGCCATTAAATTGGATATCTTACATTTAGATGAAGAGGCTCGTGAGTGGTGGTACCATGGGTTAGTGACACTAGGTCACGACACCAATACTTCATACAGTGATTTCACACAGAGGCTCATGGGGATGTTTGATAAGGACACAAAGATACATTTTAGAGATTTAACACAACTCAAACATACTAGTAGTGTCAAGGCCTTCATATAATAGTTTCAGAGAATAGCAGCTATGTTGATGAATGTATGTAAGGGAAGGTTGGTCATGTTATTTACATAAGCTTTGATAGAAAATTTACATGGGTGGGTGAAATCATACAAACCATCCACTTTATATGATTGCATAAGTAGAACCCAAGGCCTACAAGATTCTATGCCCAATAACAAGCCTCCACAACAACCTACCAATCCACCGAAAAAAAAGGAAAAGACAATTCCACTGAAGGAATGGTTGAACGAGGATGCACAATGAGATTTGAGAAGGAAGAAATTATGTTTCAACTAAAAAGAGACTTCGGTACTTGGACGCAGATGTATGGGTAAAGGGAAGGTACACCTCATTGAAGTACTTTCAAATAGAAGTGTTGAAGATGAATTGGAGCAGAAATAGGATGGAGAACTCCATAGTATAGAGTTGGAACAATTGGCACAGAGAGAAAATATCGCTACCCTCACAAGATTCCTCACCTTCCATACCATCAGGATCAGGGGAAATATCCAGGGACAATGTGCCATTGCTTTGATTGATGTTGGGGCCATCCACAACTTTATGGATGCATCTTGGGTAGAGAGGAAAATTTTTCCCACCAAGTAATTTGAGGGATTTACCGTTGTCATGGCTGGAAATCACATGATGAAATGCACATAGAGGATACCTCAGTTATAGGTAAAACTTGGGAATTATACATTAGTCGATGAATTTTATGTGTATATGTGCCAGACATGAGCATTGTTTTTGGATTAAAATGGTTGTACTCAACTGGGAAATACTAAAAAAAAATACCAAACATTAGAGATGGAGTTCCTGTCACTAGATGGGAAAAGGGTAGTCCTAATGGGAATTCCCAATGAAGCTTCAAGGTCAGCTACATCAAAGGAAATGACCACCATATTCAGGTGTGAGGACAAGACTCGCATGAAAATATGGCCAACTCCAACAAATAAGACTTCAAGCAAGGACCAATGGTATAAAAAGGGCCTTCTAGGTAGATCTCCGAACAAAAGTATGATGCACACTAGGGAATTCAGACAAGGAACCAAATATAGGATGTTAAATCCTCACAAGTACCCAAGAATATACAAGGAGGGAATACAAAACATAGGAGAGAAGAAACATAAATTTGAAGAAAAAGAAGAATCGCCTAGTAGTGGAATAAACCGGTTGATACAAATGGAAAAGAAGAGACATGGACAAATGATTCGGTATATTGGTCAGAGATCGCTTGAGGACAAGCAATTTTGAGCACTGAGGACCATAATGTCCTCTTTTAATTAAATCACCCTAAGACACCCGTTAACTTATTTTATTCCCATAGGTTTGAGCAGATATTAAAGAAAAGGGAATAACTAAGGACTAATATAAGCAGGAGAAGAAAGGAACATCACTTCAATGTTATTGGATCATTAATAAATTGTAGAAGGCCAGTGGAGTAGATATCAATAAGCATGCAGAGCATGTAGGCCTTATTTCATCTTGCATAAGTAAACGAGCAATTAGAATTGCATGGATGCAAAAGTAAAGTCATGCAAACCCTAAAATTTACATGCAAACCCTAGAATATATATAAGAATATAATTCGAACAAAAAAGGAATCCATGATTATTATTCACTTCTAAAATTGGTTACAATGTAGTGCTCTGCCTAATCGGTAGAGCACTGTGTCCATTTCTCTGTCACATGTTCTCTATCTTAAGCTCATTCCGAGTTAGCTTTTAATAAAATCAAGACATTTTAATCATATTACTGGTTTATATCCATATCTGTTCTATTAGTTTTAATAACATATGAATGTACAAATATGAACTGTAAACATATTAAAGCATAAATATGAGCTGTACATGTTTGATAAATTTCATGAATTTTTGTAAATTAGAAAATAATACCATGCAGGAATTTAGTATCTACCTACCTAGAATTTAAATACCCAGAACCAACGGTTGTAGTACATCCAACAATTTGTTGTAGACCTTGTAGGCTCCTTCCTCTTCCAGCTTTCCATCCGAGCCTTGTTTAACAAAATGATGTGCCACCCTGCCGACCAGCTCTCATCATGTACTGGCCCTAGCAAACCCATGGGTTTCCTAGCCCCCGAGCCCACAGACCAATAATACCGAGAGCAGCTTCCTTTCCATTCTATATATTTCTTCGTTTTCGCCCATTTCTCAGTCATTTCCAGATATCCTGGTCCTTGAGTTATCCCCCTCCTCAAGTTTTTCCTTAGTCATTTTCTCCTGATGCAGAGTCTAATTTCCCCAAAAAAAAACATCCTCTTCCTTTCTCTTTGATACCTCCCCTAAATACTCATTTTCCTCCTACTTTCTTCCACCTTGCTCCACCGCCTTTCCCCCAAATCACTTCATTCACCTACCTCCTTCAGCTTTCGATGCTAGTAAATTATTATAATCATGAATATACATTTATTCATTCAGTTGTCCTTATCTCGAGCATCCGAATAGTTAAGGTTATTTAAGTTGAATTGAATAAGTTGGTTGTCTGGCATTTATTAATTTTTGGAATGTTCACCTCTAGTCCCTCACGGGATGGCGGTTTAATAGCTAGTCCTATTCAAATCAACTATGTTGAATGAAATAATAATTTTAGTAATTATCTTCTGTACAGGTGAGTATCTTAGTTGTTTTACTTGATCCGGAATCCGATGTTAGTAATCATAGTAATAAGTATTATTATAAAATCAATCATGTCATATCTTGATGGTCTTATTCCATAGTTCAATATAGAT
>LPNX010436801.1:138954-153053 GCA_001517045.1 Pseudotsuga menziesii | reverse complement strand
TATATATATATATATATATTTCTCTTTATTTTTAGAGAAGTCACAACCTATTTTTTGGGGTGAATCTCATTGTATTTACTTTGAGAATACTTTACTTCTAAATTCCAAGCCTTTTGCATCACGGATCAGTGTGGGCGGAGCTGAGCTGCCTTTATTTATCTATATGTCTCTCTATCTCTATGTGATAGACGATCTATCTAGGGACGTGCCATCAATTCATCATGGTGCTGCCTTTCCCGTGAACGCAGTACCTTCAAAACGCCCACTTTTATAATTATAGTGGCGAACGGTAGAGTGGTGGCTATGCCTGCTCAGTCCTGAAGTGGCCTTTTGTGTTCTGCTTATAGTTCATCGCCCTTTTTATTTTTCTTCCAATATTGTAATTAATTATTGACAATTATATAGGTGTGCTAGTGGTTATAATAATACCTACTGTTCTTTGATTAGCTAGTTAATTAGCCTTAGCCGATAGTTAATTAGGCTTTAACGAGCATGCTTGTTTCAATGACCATGGATGATGGTAATGGGTTGTGTTCATCCCTAGACGTTATAGAGAAGCACCAGCTCACCATGCTAACCCAACAACGTCACTTTTTAATCTGATCAGGGATTAGAATGAAGCTCTGAGTTCTATTTTTCCCATTTTCAAGAAGCTTCTCACTTTTTTTTTGCAGTTGATAGAGCAGCATATTTCTAGAAGGAAAACCTCCTTTAATCAGGGAGCCTTATGCGACCACACTGGAAGTAAGTTGAAGAAATTCTATGTAAAAGATATAAAACTAGGCTAACGTTATGAACGAGTAACATGATCTGGATTCTGGAATGAGTAACATGAACGAGTAAATTAAATATATATATATATATTTAATAAAAATTTAATTTATGCACAAATAACACCATTTGACTGGACTGGTCCTTCCACCACCGCCCATTTCTAGAGCCACCTGTAAAGCTAATAAAGAGTAACATATTTATTTATCATGGTCAAATCATCCCAAGTGGATAAACGCTTCCATAATCCATCCACGCACACATCTGCATGGCCATACTTGTATGCTTCCTAGATGGCAGCTAAAATCATTCTATGTGGCCCCGATGAAACAAAACCTATCAACGGCATGCATGCTCCCCAAATGGAGAAAATTCCTATGGACTGTCATCTCCAGAACGAACCTGGAATGTTCATTTTATTAACATATTGTTTATTATCCTTATTATTATGATTTGTTTTTCCATTATTAAATGGGTTTCTAGGGAACGCTTAACTTTTCTCTTCCGCGCCTGCATGCCAATCTTTCATTTTATTTATTTATTTATTTATTTTCAATCAAGTTTGGATGGAGGAGCAACTCTGCAACCTGCAACTCGATCTATGTTCCATGACCGGGTGGTGTGTGGAATGATTGCTCGTTGCAGGGATAACCCCATGGAGAGCCCCAGATATTGCTGGATCGTTTCATCCAAAAAAACCCAATACATCAAAAAAGATAGGCCATATGGGGAGATAACCAATGGGGAGGGACAGAGACATGAGAGGATATATTTGCCTCTTTCAAACAGCTACTTATTACATATATATTCAATGAACTATTTCACACCTTCTACTCACCGGTGAAAGAACAATAACGGATTCATGGGCGGGATGGGAAGGATATGGCTGGACGGATGAGGCTGGCTGGAAGATGGCTGGATAATAAGAAGAATGGATTGGTGTTAGGAAAGGGACAGTTCCTTGCTAGATGGAAAAGGCAGGCGGGATCGGTTCGATTTGAGCTTGAGAGGGATTGATGCTACTTTCTTTTTCGCTCGGTAACTGGGTGTTGCGTAGGGTGCTTAGATGTTGCCTGTATGCACAAAAGGAAGAAGGACACTCCAAGAATATCACTTTTAATTTGTGTTTGGGCTCGAGCTATGTTCCATGGAAAAGGGTCTCGTTTACACAAGGTGACATCGTTTCTCTTGCATTCCAACCCTCGGAACCCTTCTTCCCATAGATGTTTCTTTTGGGGTTTGTTTCTGTAAATGGAGACCAAAATCAGGGTATTAAAATATTTATTAAGATTTAAACAAAATATTGTCGAATTTAAATGGATTTTCTACATAGGAAAGAGCCTAAATTTTTAAGCCAATGCTTCAGTAAATTTGCAAACTTGGAAATGATGATTTAGGGCTTGTTTTTTTTTTTTTTTTAGCTTGCATTATATAGGTTATTATACTACAAATGTATTATTTACTTTTAAACCCAGGTGTAATTGTAGCTGTACGCTGCTTGTGTTCTGTCTCAATTGGTAACCCACCCACACATTCAAGCATTTGTCCATCCGGCAAGTAAGTGAGCCTACACAATTGAACCATAGCCAATTATATTTTAATTAGTTTTGTTATATACGTAGATATACCCGTGGATACTTATGGTCTGTGTACATAAATCATGTTTTATTACATTTAAAATTCTGTGTACCAAATAACTTTCAAGTACTGTCTCCAGTATTATTTCCTGATCACATCAACTCTGCATAAACGCTAATTTAATACCATGTATCCCAAAAAAAAAATTTCTCAAGCTAGATGCTTTTTAAAATTTATGATATACAAAATTACATACTAGTGTTTATAAGTTGCTTTGATTTCAAAACAGTGAAGATCATTTTTTTTTTTTACTTCTTTGCAGGTAAATAACTTTTCATACAAGGTTTATGGAATGGATTGAGCCTAAGAGGCTACCATGAGAGTTCAGTAACTAAGCCTTCATACCATATTATACTATTGTATGGAACAAGGTTCCAAGTCCAAATTTGTTTTGTACTTATACTCTATAGGTAGTTTCTGTTTTCTTTTTTTTGAAAGATCTTGTTTCTCGTTAACTCACTGGTTTGACGTAGGCCGAAGTAGGCCCTATGGTTCCAAATTTGGAACCGGGCTCTGATACCATTCTATAGTGCTCTGCCTAACCGGTAGAGCACTGTGTCCATTTCTCTGTGATGTTCTCTATCTTAAGCTCATTCTGAGTTAGTTTTTAATAAAATCAAGACATTTTAATCATATTACTGGTTTATATCCATATATGTTCTATTAGTTTTAATAACATATCAATGTACAAATATGAACTATAAACATATTAAAGTAGAAATATGAGATGTACATGTTTGATAAACTTCATGATTTTTTGTAAATTAGACAATAATGCCATGTAGGAATTTAGTATCTAACTACCTGGAATTTAAATACCTGGAACCAGCGGTTGTAGTAGATCCAACTGTTTGTTGTAGACCTTGTAGGCTCCTTCCCCTTCCAGCTTTCCATCCGAGCCTTGTTTAACAAAATGATGTGCCACCTTTCCGACCAGCTCTCATCATGTGCTAGCCCTAGGAAACCCATGAGTTTCCTAGCCCCCCAGCCCACAGACCAATAATACTGAGAGCAACTTCCTTTCCATTCTTTATATTTCTTCGTTTTCTCCCATTTCTCAGTTATTTCCAGATATCCTGGTCCTTGAGTTATCCCCCTCAACTTTTCCTCAGTCATTTTCTCCTCATGCAGAGTCTAATTTCCCAAAGAAAAACATCCTCTCATTTTCTCTTTGATACCTCCCCTAAATACTCATTTTCCTCCTACTTTCTTCCACCTTTCTCCACCGTCTTTCCCCCAAATCACTTCATTCACCTACCTCCTTCAGTTTTCGATGCTAGTAAATTATTATAATCATGAATATACATTTATTCATTCAATTTTCCTTATCTCGAGCATCCGAATAGTTAAGGTTATTTAAGTTGAATTGAATAAGTTGGTCGTCTCGCATTTATTAATTTTTGGAAAGTTCACCACTAGTCCCTCACGTGATGGTGTTTTAATAGCTAGTCCTATTCAGATCAACTATGTTGAATAAAATAATAATTTTAGTAATTATCTTGTGTACAGGTGAGTATCTTAGTTGTTTTACTTGATCTAGAATCTGATGTTAGTAATCATAGTAATAAGTATTATTATAAAATCAATCATGTCATACCTTGATGGTCATATTCCATAGTTCAATATACATGTTTAACCTACACGAAATCATTTGGTGTATTAGATTAATAATTATTTTACTCGAGTTATTTCCACTTGGGTTTAATTGAACAATTGACTACATTTACCAAAGAGCGTAATAATAACAATAATAATAATAATAATTGTTTAATTAATTAATTGACTATGTTTAACACAAGATCTTAATAATCATCATAATAATAATAGAAATAATTTTCTAATTAAACTATCGGTTATGTTTACCACAAGAGGCACTATTAATAATAATAATAATAATAATAATAATACCATTAATAATAATTATAATTAAAGACATTTTATAGTTGTTTGTTTTTAATCACAAGTATCATAGTCATGAGCATGTTATCTCTAGATTTATTATCAAAGCACCCTTAGGGGTTTAAACAACCCTGAAAATTTTGTTAATGTAAATGAACAATGTTTAAGTCTACGCACGACAACTTTTCGAGGATTATTCTAATTTATGACACTTGATCACTTACGTATTACAGTGTTCACCTATCATTAATGAATATGTTAACTTAACATTCATTATTTCATTAACATATTTACCTATGAAAACCTATACCATTATTGATTGTGTTAAGTATTGGGATGCTGATATTGGTATACGTGTGCAAAGTGTGCATGCGTGGCTAGTGCATGCATAGATCATACACGTACTATAAGAAAATATCATATATCCTATATATATATATATATATATATATATATATATATATAAAAATAATAATGATTCACATGGATAGGACATTCATGGATACAAGACATAACAATCGCAAATACCTAACCGGATTAACATACAAACATGTAACCTTTTCATCATCGTCAATCATTAATTATTAATGAATTAAGTTATAACATCATTATATTTTCAGATTCATTACTCAATCAATTATTTTCAAGGAAGAGACACCTACTACTACTAATCTTGGTGTCGTAGATCCCCCCTGACCCAACACAGTACTAGCTATAACATCCTCCCATCCTAACCTACATCCGCACCCTCCCTATCCTTCCTCTGCTAGTATAGAAGTGGATGTTGGCTTCACCGACCTGACCACATAAGAACCTGAGAGCGATAGCATCGGCTGAATAGTGGACCTAACCTATACTAGCAGGCATCCAACCGTCGTCATCACAACAACATGGGGAGCGTGTCTCAGCACGCCCCTACCACGACCTCGGTTATCATAAAAACATAGGGTGGAACACATCCATCCCTCTCAACATCCTAGGTCTATATACCCTATCAAAAACATACTTTGATGCTATTGAGATTATTGGTCTGTGTCATTGTATCGTCAATTTTGGTAATCAAGGCTCTTCTGCAGGAATAGGTACTATACCACACTTCATATAAAGTATCCATGTATTACATAGCCCGTGTGTCCTATAGATTAGTACTTTGAAAACAAATATTCATAATAATATCTCCATTCAATCATCAGTGGGTGCATATTATCAACAACATTTCCTTTCATTGTATAAATCATTAAATTGATCACATCATGGGTCGATATCCATGTACCACATCATATATATATTGTATTTATCAATGATGACGATTAAACATACACTGTCTTTATGAACAAAGGAATATCATGATAACTATAACATAGTAACCTCACAAACATAATCATAACATCACAATCAATGTATCGACATAACCATAGGAACATCTTAGACATCTATCATGTCCTAAATATGGTTTACTTAGTCGAACTGAGTCCAACATTTACTAAGAAAATAAAATGCAACATGTCGATATGTCTAGTCAAATATGGGCATTACATACAAGATGTCACATACCCCAGATTTGCAAAAACATTTTATGTTTGGGAAGACATTATGTTTTAATTTTATTATAAAGTTTGTAATTATTGACCAAGTGGGGTCAAGGATAATTGTATTTAATTGCTAAATATTTTATTAATTAATAAATAAAAGATGAGACAAAATCTTAAGGAGGATGTTAAATGAGTGTCTACTAGCCACTTGGTGGAATAGGATGGGTTGAGAGTAGATTGACACTTGGAAGCATCCTCAAACTACTTCTAGTTGTTGCAGGAGGCAACTTCCCTATTTTTGTGGTCATGTTCCCCAAGAAAGTGGAACAAGAGTAGGTGGCTCATTAAGTGAAAAACTAACCCAAAATACCTAGGCATGCTGATAAAACTACCCATCGAATTCAGCTGAGGCTACTCATTCTTTACTTGTGAAATTTTTGAGTGAAATTTTGTGCACAAGAGATTCGATGGAGGGGACATGAAGAAGTTTTTGAGTGGGAAAGTGTTGAATTACTGAACTAGTGCAGTTGTTTTGGGATGAGTTCTTACTGCTACAGGTAGAAGTATTACTGTTGATTACTCTGAGGAGTTGCACGGGTTTTTAAACCTATTCTCTCATCCAATGCTTTCAACCAAGTGGACTAGTAGATAAGCTCGGGGATCCTAAGATTTGCAGCTTAGCTGTCTTCAATAGTTAGTTGGGAGGAACGGGCTCCTTAGGTTGTTGTATCCTCTACTATATTACCATGTTCTAAATGTTATTTTTATTTTCTTTATGCAAGCATAGGAACTGTAATGTATAAATTTAGGATTTGATGCATCTATATGACTGATTATCTTGTTAGTTAGTTAAACATTTTATTGCTCCAAAATTTATAAATTCTGATTAAACATGTATTAGAATAAATGATTTGAGGTTAGTTTAAATTTACTGATGAATGAATTACTTGACTGTATTTTCCACACCTTCAAGAAGGTAGTACTCTAGTACAGTAGGTGAAATTAAGTTTGATGATCAAATCAAATCAAAATGTGTAGGAATATGATTATTTACTATCTACTGTTAAATCTTATAGGAATGTTAGCAAAAGGATTCCTATATTTTAGGAGTTTCATTAGCTAAAATACATCTGTAAAAATTATAAATATAAACTACCACCAAAGAATGTTTATTAAAAATCAATACATAGTTTGGTAACTTTGTTCTTTTAACACAGTAAAATAACTCATTCTAAGTTTCAACCTAATATATAGACACATATAACTTTTAATCAATACATAATAGGAAAATAATGCAAATGGAGCAACATTGGACTTTAAACAGTAAAACGAAATGGTGGTAATAAATTAGGTTTTATAAATAATATATAGGTGAACTGCAGTAATACTGTATAATTAGTAAATATCATATTAATTAATAGTAAAAACAACTAACAATGCATAGTATGATTTAAAATATAATTACCATATTTTCTGGGTCAAAATCCTAAACAAGTAACTTGTATAGTCAAGTAAATTCTTTTTCTTTTTCCCTCAAGGTTTTTAGTATTCATAGTCACATACAAAACTTTACTGTTTATCTCATATATATATATAATTGTACTAAATTATATAAAATTATATGTATAAACAGTGAACAATCTGTTTACTATTTAAAAAAAAAACATAGTAACAATATTTAAGCTCAAATACTAAAACTAATTTATTATAATAATAACCTAGTTCAAGTCACGAGGTCAAACCCTACAACCAAGAGGAATTTCTCCTCTGATATTTTCTTAACATAATCATTTATAATTAAGAAACCTAAAAAAAAACTTTCCTTGTTAATAAAACAAATACAGTATTATAACCAAATTCGAACTTGTGGTTTTCTTTTACATAGTAAATTCTTTTAAAATCCTCAAATAGATACAAATAGTAACAACCCAAAAGGATCTTCTATTTGTTTTAAAAGACATAAAAATCACCAAAAGAAACAGTAACATTTTAGAAACCCACACTTCAAGTCATTCGAAGGCTTAAAACAACACAGAAAACCATGATGTCCAAGTATGTCAAGGACTCCATTTTACACAGGCCGATGCACCCATTTTACTGATAACCCGTTACAAGTTAAAAACAAAATGTTTACAAACTGCGAAACCCTAAGAAAAACATAATCAATCGAACAAACATTTCTACGAACACATGGCCTTTACTAGAAAAGCATTGTTCAAACGCATCTATGGCAAGGGATCTCTCTGTGAGACAATATCTTTCCAAACCCCACACATCACCACAGAAGGAACCTCAAGTATGAAACCAAATATTACCCAGTTGTTTGAGAAGCGTGGAGCCTTTTTCCTGAGGTATCATTTGTCTTCTAGCTCACGGTAGTGAGATTTCACCTATAGGAGAAGTCTACACAAGAATGTTGAGAAATGTTAAGTTGATTAAAAAAAAAACCTATTACAGTAGTGAAATTTTATTGGCATTTGCCGAAAGTGTTAAAACAAGTTTACCTGGAGATATTTTGACCTCGACCACACAGTAATTTGTTTTGCACATCAACCTTGGCCAAGGAAAACTTCATACCCTAGCAATGGGGCAGGAGAAACATAATCTAAGAACCTCAACTAGAATGAGAAAACCATAGTAAAACCCACGACGAAACCAAATCTCCTTACTGTCATCAAAATCCACAAAGTAAGCCATGAGTTATAAATCCCGTAACCACACTGCTAATGATCAGAGGTTTCAACTTGGGTGATAAGTGGGTTAAGTCACTCACAAATCCAAATGTTGGCATCAAAGGCCATCACTCACAGAGCTAAATGATGGCACAAAAGGCCCAAGAGGCCATGATCATGGCGGCACTACTCATAGAAGCAAAATGATTGGTAAACAGTGCAAGATTTTAGGGTTTGATTGTTTATGTATTAGGGTTTTCCAACACATGAACCATATCCACTAACCGTTAGCCACGTGGATTCCACTATGAAGAAAATCACTTGGGTTTTGATTTGAGTTTATTTTATAGTCCCAAACAGTATCATTTAACCTGTTAGCCAAACCTTTGTTAAATATTAATACTACACTCATATTCACATAATGTATACTTTTTCCCTTTTACATAGTAGATACCTAGGCAGTTAGCAAATCTGTAGTTTCCATAAATCATTTTTGTCCCACATACAAATGTCCAATTCTTTAACTACATAAGGATACATAAGCATAGGTTACTTTATGTTTATGATCACACTTCGGGCATATGTTAATTCCATTGCATATTAAATACTTTGGTAAAAGTAGTATTGCAAGACTTAGTTTATAGGATTTTCTTTCTATAATGTTGCTTGTAGAATTAAGATCTATTACATCAACAATAGATTTAATTTAAGATTTACAAGTTATGTTCATAGTTTAGGCTAGAGACATAAGTTTCTATCTTTGCGGGTATTTTCTAAGTATTTAAGCCTTTAAATAATAAAAAAATATAGGCAAGCATCATCGTTTTACAATAACATAACTAATTTCAAGATTTGGAAACGAAAACAGGTTTGGCAATACCTTCATCTTTTCACAAAACGTTATTTTAAATAAACATGATAGCATTTTACTTGTGCAAGTTGAGATAATTAGTCTCGATCCTAAAACTAGGAACAAAATGTTTTACCTGTAAAAAGAGCTGTACAAGAATCATAATTTCATTGCATTAGCTTCAAGAGCTAAGTAAGCCTCGGGCATGAACTGAAGTTCCTTCATTTTAAACAGGAGACAAACTTTAGTACATAGTAAACAAACAATTGTCTTCAGCTCATACTACTTCACATCATTACCTACTAAATCAATCTTTCAATACATAAGCACGAATGCAGATAGTGAAGTATGGAATTATAGAAATTAATAAAGAAAATTGTTTTAGTTTCTAGATTAGACCCTATAGGATGTTAACTATTAGTAGTTAAGTTACTCTCCTTATCGATGATTTTAAACTTTAATTGTCATAAGAAAAAATTTAAATTTTTATGAAATTTTGGGATATTATATATGGTATCAGAGCACACGTTCAGACACTAGGCTTGAATGTGGCTCAACCTATGTAGAAAAACAGTAAATAAAATGCATGCATATTGATTTATTATTTTTTTGAAATGTTATTACCAGAAAAATTTTCTAAGCTATAACTGCAGGTATGGAAAGACTCGAGGAATATGCAGATGAAGGGTCCCCATTAAATGAACAAATTAATTCTAGAAAATAACTGGTTAAGGAAGAAAGAACTAACAATTCTTGAGAATTATTACAAACTGTTAAAGAATTATGAACTGAAATGGAAACAATTAAAAAAGAGAATGAAAGAATTCTAAGAGCTCAAGAGGAGCTGAACCAGATACTGATGGAAAAATTTCAGAGTGAAGGGAAAGATAAACAGATAGGATCCGAAAATAAGTCCTACTAACATAAAAATAAAAAGTCCAAATAGTCTAAAATTGAAAGTAGTTCATCCTCTGAAATTTATGGTGACTCACATAGAAAGAATCGCCAGTACTGTAG
This sequence comes from Pseudotsuga menziesii, assembly GCA_001517045.1. NCBI lineage: Eukaryota > Viridiplantae > Streptophyta > Pinopsida > Pinales > Pinaceae > Pseudotsuga > Pseudotsuga menziesii. Next base: position 142,674 of record LPNX010436801.1, on the reverse strand, counting down.
TGATAGCAGTGAGGATAATTACCATTCTAGAAAAAGAAAATATAAGCCTTATGAGTAAATTTTGGGATAATTTAAAAAGATAAAACCACCAACTTTCAACGATGAAACTGAGAAAGGGGAGGAAGCCAAAGCATGGTTGTCTAGAATGAAGAATTATTTCCAAATCTATAATTACTCCAACCAGCTAAAAGCAAGAATGACCATTTACAACTTAACTGAAAAGGAAAATATCTGGTGGCAGGATTTAAAATGAGTAAAAGGTATTAAGGAAAAGAACATTAATTGGATTACCTTTAAAAAATACTTTAAATTGAAGTTTCTGTCGGAATAGTATTATGAAGAGCGAGCTAAAGAGTTCTATGAACTGAAGTTGGGAACTATGAACATGAAGGAATTAAACAATAAATTTTTAAGTTTACTACGTTACGTGCCTTACATTGTGGAAGAGAAGGCCAAAGTGCAGGGTTTTCTGAGCTGTTTACCTTTTCACATTAAAGATAGAATTGAATACGATAACTCTAAAACCCTTGAGGAGGCTATGCGAAAGGAAAATTTTTGCTATGAGCATAACCGAAAAATGGAAACCAAGCCAACTTCAAAGGCCAAGAGGTCTAATAATTTTGAACATAAAAAGAAGGGTTTCACATATAACCACAATTTTGGGAATAATAACACACGTAAATTTCCTGATAATAATTTTCAAGGAAATAAAAGTAACTCAGATTCAAACCTTAATGGCCATAGAAATAAAGAACTTGCTAATAATCACAGCAACTACGTTAAGAATAATGAACTTAAAGAACCAATAAAGTGTTGGGATTGTAATGGACGGCATTATGCATCATTTTGCCCTAACAGAAAGAATACTGTCAACAACATTCATATACTGCAGAGATGATCGTCGGTGACTTAGCAAGGGAAATGCCCAGGATCAACCCGGCGCTGGAAAAGAGGTAGGCTAATTATCAAACATCCATGGTGGAAGTAGAAGGTAAGCTGAATCAAACACCCAGTTCTATCTTAATTGACCCAAGGGCTATTTTGAGTTATGTTTCTCCTATTTTAGTGTAAAAATGCAATTTATCAATAGAAACGTTTGCAAAGTCATGGCTAGTTCAACTAGCTATAGAAGTAAAAAGAAAAGTGATTAATTTTGTAAAAGACTGCACTGTATTTATGAATCAGTTTAAAACTTTTGTGAAGCTAAATGTACTTCTGTTAGGCTCTTATGACATGTTAATTGGCATGGAATGGTTAGAACAACATAGAGTATTTTTGAATTGTTTCGATAAAAATTTTACATGTGTAAATAATGAAGGAGAAATAGTAACCATAACAGGAATTCCTAGGAAAACAACTATCAGACAAATCTCTCCCTTGCAATTAAAGAGAGTTGTTTAGAAGGGTTGTAAAGCCTTTGCTGTAACTGTAGCTGATGAAAAACAGATTAATAATGAAGATAAACTAAAACTGGAAGATATTCTAATCGTGAGGGGGTATTCGGATGTATTTCTGAAAGAAATTCAGGGACTGCCTCCGCAAAGGGAATTAGATTTCACTATTGAGTTGGTACCTTGTGCAGTTTCGAGCGCAAAAGCTAATTATCAAATGAATATATTGGAACTAAATGAATTAAAATCAAAGTTAAAGGAAATTATTGATAAAAAGTATATAAGACCAAGCGTGCCTCCTTGGGGAGCACCTGTCATTTTCGTTAAAAATAAGGACAGTACTCTACACTTATGCATTGACTACCGTCAACTTAATAAAATGACCATTAAAAATAGATACCCGTTTCCTCGCATAGATGATCTGTTTGATCAGCTGCGTGGAGCATCTGTATTTTCAAAGATTGATTTATGATCTGGTTATCATCAAGTCCGTTTCAAAGATGAAGACATTTTTAAAACAACTTTTAGGACAATATATGGTCACTATGAATTTGTTGTCATGCCATTTGGGCTCACTAATGCCCCATTTGTCTTCATGTGTTTAATGAATAATGTATTGCATAAGTATCTCAATAAATTCATATTTTTTTTCATTGATGACATTCTAATTTATTCTAAGTCCAAAGAAGAACATGAGGAGCACTTAAAAATTGTTTTACAAGAGTTAAGGGAACATCATCTTTACGCTAAATTCAGTATGTGTGATTTTTTTAAAGATAAAATACAATACTTGGGGCATGTAATAACCAAAGAAGGGATCTCGGTCGATCCAGAAAAGATAAAATCAATTGAAGAATGGCCGATCCCAAAGGATGTGACTGACGTGTGATCATTCATAGGGATTACAGGTTACGATCGAAGATTCATTAAGGGATTCTCAAGAATCACAAATCCCATAACTTCTTTACAGAACAAAGGAAAGAAATTTGAGTAGAATCAAAAGTGTGAAGAATTTTTTAAGAAATTTAAAACATTATTAACTACTTCACCAATATTAAGAATTGTTGATCCTAATAAGGACTTTGTCGTATGCACTGATGCATGCAACGATGGTCTAGGTGGGGTCTTAACTCAAGAAGGACATGTAATTGCATACGAGTATAGGAAGCTTAAAATTCATGAGAAAAACTATGCTACCTATGATTTAGAGTTGGATGTCATCATACATTCTTTGAAGATGTGGTGTCATCACTTAATCAGAAGAAAATTTATGTTAATGACAGATAATGAGGGTTTAAAATATTTCTTGGATCAACCAAATTTAAATGCAAGGCAAGTTAGGTGGCTAGCTTTCCTTCATGAGTACAATTTTGAGATCCAACATATTAAGGGAAAAGAAAATAAAGTCGTTGATGCTTTAATTAGAAATGAAAGATTGAACTTTATAGCAACAATCAGCACTTATAAAACATATTTAGAAGATCAACTAGAGGAAGGAGTAAAATTGGATGAAAAGTACCAGAAATTACAAGCTAATGTGGTAGAAAATTTAACTAAAAGTTTAAGTACAGGGTATAGTCTAAATGAAAAAAGGATTTCTACTTTATAAAAACAGGCTGTATATACCTAATTTGCCTAAAATTAAGATGTTGATTTTAAATGAAATACATAAGACTCCTTACTCAGGACATCTTGGTTATCAAAAGACTATAACCATGTTACAGAAAGATTATTTTTGGCCAAATATGAAGAATGAACTGGCATAATACATTGCAAAGTGCTTTGAATTTGAACAGGTTAAGACTAAACACCAGCATCCAGCCGGATTATTACAACCATTACCCATCCCTAGCTGGAAATGGGAAATAATCAGTTTTGATTTTATTATAGGTCTACCTAGAAATCAAAATCAGAATGTTTCGATAATGGTAGTCGTCGATAAACTCAGTAAATCAGCTCATTTTATACCAGTAAAGACACTACTACATTTTGATCCAAAATCCGATGGCGCGTGGATTTCTCTTTTTAAACTTACCAAAAATCACAACGATACATTTTTTTTTGTAAATGTGGCCACAAGCGTCGGTTAATCGTCGGTTATGCGACGGATATTCTCATAAGTGTCGCTTAAGCGACTACGCCTTTAATTGGGATTTTGTGATGATGTTTGTTGATAGAGCAACCATATTATTATCATCAACTCCCCCACTAAAACTACATGCCCATGTCTCATTGTTTGTGTCAGTCCTTAGTCCTTAGGTGAAGTTTGCTTCAATTTTTCCTCAAGGTCATATATGATCCCCCCAACCCATTGCTCCAAAAATTATGG
>LPNX010436801.1:63530-126544 GCA_001517045.1 Pseudotsuga menziesii | reverse complement strand
ATAACCGATTTCAAGATTTGGAAAGGAAAACAGGTTTGGAAATACCTTCATCTTTTCACAAAACATTATTTTAAATAAACATGCTAGCATTTTACTTTTGCAAGCTGAGATAATTAGTCTCGATCCTGAAGCTGGGAACAAATTGTTTTACCTATAAAAACACCTGTACAAGAATCATCATTTCACTGCATTATCTTCAAGATCTAAGTAATCCTCGGGCATGAACTGAAGTTCATTCATTTTAAACAGAAGACAAACTTTAGTACATAGTAAACAAATAGTTGTTTTCAGCTCGTACTACTTCAGATCATTACCCACTAAATCAATCTTTCAATACTTAAGTATGAATGCAGATAGTGAAGTATGCAATTATAGAAATTAATAAAGAAATTTTTTTTATTCTAGATTAGACCTTGTAGGATGTTAACTGTTAGGAGTTAAGTTACTCACCTTATCGATGATTTTAAACTTTAATTGTCGCAAGAGAAATTTTAAATTTTTATGAAATTTTGGGGTATTACACAAGAGCAACAACATTAGTAGCCGTAGAAGTAAGTTGGGGTTGGGGGCGTGAGCCAGCAACTAAGAGGTGTTTTCGGCATTGAAATCTATCTATCGTAATCACTTCCAAATAGATCACTCAAATCTATCAATAACTCTTCACCGCATTCATTCTTTCGCAGATATCAAGTATACAACGAAGGAGAATATTACAAGTCACATCTTACTACCGGGAAATAGATGGAAATACCCAAAACAATTTGCTTTGATCTAGAGACTCATAATTTCTTATGCATAACACTGTCTTCCTCTTGGCATGGTCATATTACTATACTGGGTGATTATTAGACCACTTTTACACATCAAGAGAAAATACCACCATAAACATGGGAGAAGGAGGGTGTCACCCATTCAAAGGAAAAAAATTCGCTAGCTTCCAAGAAGGAGGAAAATCTTATGCATGTGTTAGAAATTATATTCAAATATGCCATATAACTCTTCGTGGAAAGTTTCACCATCATCGACTAAGTATCAAAGTTGTTCTGAGGATAACTCTATCAAAGGAGGGCATTTTAATTATCCATGGGTGTCACCTTTGAGCATGCATCAACATTTTGGAGATCTAGTGGATGCATGGTGTGATTGTCTTTTTTATACTAAAGAATATTCACAACCATTAATGTTGGTATGTTACTAAATTCTTACTGAACCCTATTTCCTAATTTATCTCCATATCTGTCTTTTTTAGGGTTTTTTTGGCACATAACCTATTTGCATGCAAAATCAATTATTTCTCAAAACACATGAAACACATAAAACTATAAAAAAATCATCGTTACCTATTGGTATAAAAAATAGAATACCAATTGGGATGTTAGACATAGTCTAGGACTTGTTGAAAAGAAAAATCCCTAAATTGCATTTCGATTACATTCGGAAAGACTTTTTTCAAATCAAACAAAATTAAAACCCTCTCAAGTGTATGCATCACATTGAACTTGTAACTAGGGTCAACATAAATAGTATTCTCGATATTATTCTCTAATGGCGTCAAGAACTTGTCATTCCAAAACTGCAACGAAATCCTTAGAACTTTAAACCATACTAGGATTTTTTTAATAGGTTCATCTCTTGGATCAAAGCATGGATTCCATAGCTTCGGAGATAAACATGTTTTCCCCCACATCCATCCATTGTTCAACAAAATCACTGCATCCTCCTCCAATTGAAGCTTAAAAATTAACCAACCCCTGGTAAGGATAAAAGTCGTAGGACAATATTGGAGTAATGGTTCCTAGATTCTTTTCACCCAAGAATTAGAAGAAACTTTAGATAACCTCACCCCAAAGAATCTTCCAATAAGGGTTTTTCCAACAGGGTATATTGCTAGAAGGTTATAATGAAGTCGATTGATTGTCAAATCTACTCAATCAACTTCATTTTTTTACTTGCATTTTAAATTGAATCAATATGCAGTCAACGAAAATTTTTAACTTTGTTTTTAAAGTTGGAAAATTTTAAAATGATAATTTTTAAATATATTAAGGAATTATTTATGTGTTTTTTAAATATATTTAAAAATTATTTATATGTTTAGATCAATAGACATTTTTATTTGAGATTTGGGGTGGACTACAACCTATGTTTTTTCATCTACATACGAGGATGACACAAGTGTATTGTCGATATTTTTTTCATAAAAAAACCTTTCGTGCTATTATATTAAATCAAGAAAAGATTCCATCAGCCATGAAAGTTTCTGTATAGATCCTTCATATAAGTTTGCTTCAGAATTACGTCATAAATCCTTTCTCCAGTTCTTGACTAAACTGTATTACAAAAAATTACATAATACTGCACCTGCTAATCAAAAAGGTCTACAACGATCAAAATCTACTTAATACATTAGCTCCTTCAAATCAAATTCACCTTCAAAGGTCATGGCACCCTCCACAAATTCTTGAACTCTAGCTGAGCCAAAATTAAGAGAAACAACTTCTTTGGAACTAATATCAGCTATATCATTGAAACATATGGAAATGTGTTTGAAAAAGATCTCCACAAAAGACCTTCTAAGAATTTGAATTTTCTGAATCCAGTGTTTGAGTAAAATCACCTGCAGATTGGATAAGCCATTCAACCACTCTATAATAATCTTTGAATCTCCAAAGATACCGATGGCTGAAATGCCAAGGTGAGAAGCTATAAACAGAAACCATATAAGCTTAAAAGTTCGGATTTAGTGTTTGTCCTCAAGCCACCACCCAAATATATATATATAAAGTGATCCTTGTTTATAACAAGCACAATGCCACATCCACAATGTTCATGATTGTTGAGATTGATTCCATGGCAATCGTTCAAAATTCGAAATAAACAATTATGAAAAAAAGAATATAGAAAATAATTGGTGGCCAATGAATGCATAACTCATAGCGATGTATGGGTAAGTCATAGTTGATGAATGGATAACCAATTGTCCATGGCATATAACCAGAAGAATGTGAGATAATAATAAAAAGAATATAAAAAATAAGTGCTAGTTCATAAATAATTGGTGGTCGATGAATGCATAACTAGTAGCGATGTATGGGTAAGTCATAGTTGATGAATGGATAACCAATTGTCCATGGCATATAACCAGAAGAATGTGAGATGAAAAGAAAGAATATAAAAAATAAGTGCTAGTTCATAAATGAATAACATGTAGCTAGACATGGATAACTCAAAGTTGAACAATAAAAAGAATTAAAAAAATTCCAAAATGTTATCCATTCCATGGCTATCTCTCAACTATATTTAAAAAATAGAATATTTCATGCCAACCTCTTTTTATAAAAGTTATAACCTAATTATTGTTTTTATATTTTTAAATTGATTATCCCAGGTCTCATGCCTTCGTTTTTTAAATACAGTATTGCACGTATTTTTCTTTTTAAAAATTTTAAAAATAATAATTTTAAAATATATTCTAAAAAAATTTAAATCATTTTTTTACTATTTTATTAAATCAACTATTTTACATATCCTTAAACAACTTTCATACTTCATCCATACTCTCTGAAAAAAACTATATATCTTTCCTTTACTACACTCATCGTACTAATTACATAATGCTTATGCTATTCCCAAATTATTTGTGTGTGCTTTTTTAAATTGTGATCTGAATGTGATTGATAATCTCTATGTTGTTTTTGTATGTCGAAACTTTAAAAAAATAAAAAAAAATTAATGAGGCCATGGTGTTTTGTCTTGAAATGATTGGTCATTATTTAGCTACTAGTTACTTTTTATATTCATTTTTATAATTGTTTATTTCGAATTTTAAACGAATCTTATAGAATCAATCTGGATCATACACGTATCTCATCTTCATCAATAAATTATAAATTATAAACCACTCCCAAATCTCAAATAAAAAAATCTATTTTAATCTCAAATAAAAAAATCTATAAATAAAGAGAAAAGTGTATTTGCACTTGGAATTGGAGTTCAGCATGGCGTCGAAAGTTGTATGTGCAATTCTGCTGGAATTGGAGTTCAGCATGGCGTCGAAAGTTGTATGTGCAAGTTGTATGTGCAATTCTGCTTGGAGTTTATACAAATGTAGATCGACTTAACCGTAAGAACACCCGACTTTGTTTTTTATGATGTTAAATTGAATTGTAAATGAACAGGTGCCGTGGTTGCTGTGGAGTGTAACCGCGGCCTCAACAGGAGAACGAGCGCAGACCAGCTGGTTTCCATTGAAGGAGAAACAGATGAAAATGGTGAATTCAAAGTGGAGCTTCCAGGCTCTATTGTATCATCTATTCTACTCTCGTCCTCCTTAACTGATCACAATTCCATTCTGAAGGGGTATTGCTCAGCTCGGCTCGTCAGCAGCCCCCATGAGAAATGCAACGTGCCGTTCCCCGTTAGGTCATCGTCGGACCAGCTGAGCTTAACATCAGACTACAATGGAATCCGCACCTTTACGTTTCCTTCATTATCATATCGTTCACAAAGCAAGTTATGTGTCATCACTGCAGGCTCCTCATCAGATCCTCTACTTCTTCTTCCTCATGATCCGCGTCATCCAGTGTTGGGTTTCCCTCTTCGTCATCTTCTCAAACGCAAACCAGTAACGATTAAGACGTCTCCTCCAATATCCTAAGCTTTCCCTCCTTTGTTTCATGCACGCTCAGACCAACTCCCATTAATAATCTCTTAATTAGTCTATTCATATATGTCATAACCAATCTTTGCTAAGTTTGAGTTATTACTATGTTTAGTCTATTCATATATTAGTCTATTCATATATGTCATATAGACTGTCACCAGGCAAGAATCAAAATCTGCTAAGTTTGAGTTATTACTATGTTTACTGTTTTTGGAATAATGTTATCAGTTTGGTGACATGCTTTCTATTACTGGATCAGACTGTCAGAGGCAATCTGCTAAGTTTGAGTTATTACTATGTTTAGTGTTTCTGGAATAATGTTATCAGTTATATATTTGTCATGCATTCATTGTGATTTGTAATTTTCAGTATTATAGTGGTTGGTAAATATTTATAGCTGTAGTTATTTATTTAGTTTTGTAGATATAAATATTAAGTAAATACTAAACATTAACTTAATTGTGTATAAGCTTATGGATTTACACGTAAAAATATAATGTAAAAATTTAAAAGTAAAACAAATGAAAGATCCTTAACTTAACACTATAAAAACATTATCCATCTGAAAATTCCTAATAAAGACGCAACATATAGATGACCAACCAGACAGACCTTGCTTCGCGACCTGCCTTACAACGACAGCCGCCTACAGCGACGAAGGATTTTGGAGTAAATTAAGTTAAATCATAGAACCAATGATTCTTAGTTCTGTGATTATGAGTAAATGATGGATTAGATGATGTGACGTATTATGTTGTACACAAGCTTGTACACAATAACTTAACACTGTAAAAACATTATGTTGTCTATTGTACTGATCCATCTGAAATTCCTAATAAAGACGCAACATATAGATGACCAACCAGACAGACCTTGCTTCGCGACTTGCCTTAGAACGACAGCCGCCTACAGCGACGAGGGATTTTGGAGTAAATTAACTAAAATCTTAGTGATTTCCAAGTCATAGAACCAATGATTCTTAGTTCTGTGATTATGAGTAAATGATGGATTAGATGATGTGACGTATTATGGGTTTATTTCTTAAGTGTAATATGATGTATGATGGCTTTCTTATTCCTGCTGTTATATTAAATGAATATATACCTGTCCAAACGTTCTTATTGCCTGGCCTTCCCAATTTGACTTTCTTTAACTCGTTGGAACGAACCATATTTTTAGCTGGACCGAGGGCTGCCGGAGTTTATTAATGAATTCCTTTCGGCTATTTTTACCTTCATGGAAGATGCACCAAAGTTTTGGGGATTGAGCGCATGTGGAAAAATGAAGCAAATATGATGTTATTTTATGTACTTATATTACCTAATCTAGCTCGATTGAATTACTATCAAAAAGAGTAGCATCAGATCCTAATGATGTGAAGTACTCCATTGGAAAGTAGTCTTCAAAATTTCTAGATGGAACTGAAAAATGATGAGTAAAAAATCAGTAGGAATTGCAAAGAACAGTGCAACAGCAATAAATGCAAGGTTATTTATTTACCAGTTTGTTTCTCTTCTACTTCATCAGTTTGTTGATCTTCTACTTTACCAGTTTTTTGATCTTCTACTTTACGAGTTTGTGTTGGTCAATTGTATCTTTAGTTACATTATTCAAACTTTCATTTGCTATACTAAAATGGGACAAATGCATCATTTACTAGAACTTTATCAAATGGGTCAAATGCAACTGGTGAGACTGCAATTGGTTCTGATTCAACAAGATCAACTAGAATCCATAGGTCATTGAGACTGATCGAGATCCAAGTTTTCATTCTTTAGATCCAGATCCAGCTCATGATGATCGTGATGATTATGATGTTTGTGAGCGAGATTATGAATTGAAAGAAAAAGACCTAGATTCAGTCTTTTGAGATCGAGATTGAGATGAAGAAGAAGAACCAAGAGCAAACAAATGCAAAGTACCCCGTAGGTATAGCGGTACCCAAATTAGTAGAAAGCACCGGAAGTAATAAACTAGTAGTAAGAGAGTGCAGATACCAGTACTAGTAGCAGCATCAGGACTCATATTATAAAGTTTTGTGGGTGAGCTATAAAAGCCAAGGGAAATGTAGGTATGAATTATTTCCTTGGTCTGAGCTTATTCATGACGTACTTGTGAACGAGACATCGATGTGACTAGAGAACAACATAAATTGAAAGTGGATACAGATAAGATATATGCATCATGCATCTTTTTGAGAGTACACCATATTATCACTGTCCATAAGGTCATAATTAAGGCATACTTCTTGAAGTCAGGTTAGCCTGCCAACCAAATAAGGAGAGGTGGGATCTATTAAGGTAAATTTTAAATGACAAAAAATACCGGGGTTTTATAAATCAATCAATCATGACCCTCTTCTCACCCTCGTCCGTGAAAAAATGGGGAAATTCACTCCTTAAAAGGTGGCCTTACCTTAACAGTCTGTAATGAACGAAATAAGCACCAAAGACTCGCCTACGAGGTTTAAAACATATTGTTCGATCCAATTGAATCATGTACTAATACTCATCAAGATTCCATTCCTTGCCCCGCTAAACCCAACCAAACCCTCTCTCCCTCCTCCCTAAGCAGTTACGAGTGTTCCTGCCTCCTAAATGAATAAAAACACAATTGTAAATGACAAAAAATACCAGGGTTTTATAAATCAATCAATCATGACCCTGTTCTCACCCTCGTCCTTGAAAAAATGGGGAAATTCACTCCTTAAAAGGTGGCCTTACCTTAACAATCTGTAATGAACGAAATAAGCACCAAAGACTCGCCTATGGGGTTTAAAACATAGTGTTCGATCCAATTGAATCATGTACTAATACTCAGCAAGATTCCATTCCTTGCCCCGCTAAACCCAACCAAACCCTCTCTCCCTCCTCCCTAAGCAGCTACCAGTGTTCCTGCCTCCTAAATGAATAAAACCATGTGTGTAGCAGTATCTCTCGCAATGATAAGGATAGCATGATCCCCACAAGCCATCAGCCATCATGGTCCTCCAATCTTAATGACCTTGGAGTCTGCCATGCAGAAGGAAACAATTGTAATGTAGGGGATTCTCACGCAGAGGAAGCCCGCGTAAAAGGGGAAAAAACTGAGAAAAGAGCGCAGAGTGGCAGGCAAAAGCCCGATATGCTGCTGAGTCGATGGTAGAAACGTTGCACCCGCAGGTACCATAAAATGGGAATTTATTCTCAATCTTGTTACTATGGAATAGAAGGTTGTACTTTGGAACAGATTTTACTTTTTGAGTCTTTGGTGCACTTGGATTTGGAACTTACATGCCGATGCTCACGATTTTGATAGCCGTTCTAATGATTTGGAAGGAATTTCTTGCAAAGTATTTAGCCCTAAAGTCATCCCCATCGTGGTGGCTCTTTAGACTATGGTAAACATATATTCTATGAACGGAGAGCAGACCCAGGTATTTAGACGGGATATGGGTGCCTCCCCTTCATTGGGTTGTAAAAGGACCTAGGTCTTCCCTCTCGAAGGTTGTAATGTGAAAGGCTTTGGGTACTGAGCCCACAACTTAACTGTTATACCTCGTCTCTCTGATGCCTCTCTCAACCTGACCCAAGTATTTAGACAGGATATGGGTGCCTCCCCTTAATTGGGTTGTACCCCTACCTTACGCAATCTTCAGAGGATATTGCCTCCACAACCCCCTTGTCCAGTGTAATAATATCACTTAGCTTCCCTCCTCTCAATTCCCAACTATCCCATCTAAATTCCTCCATCTCAATGTTTACCTCTAACCGTCCCATCTCCCTCATCTCCCTGTTCCCTCATCTAAACCCCTCAATCCCATCCCTAACTGCATCAGTATCAATCATGTTTAGCATGTTTAGGTTAACCCTACCCATCTAACAAGTCGAATTTTAGCCTAGATGTGGAAAATGGAGCACCTAACAACGCATCTTCACAGACCAAATCACCCTTTTCATTCTAGGTAGGGTGACGAAGGGATCATACCATTCGAGCCTTTTCATGCTTTTCCTGGAGGTCTGTATTGACATATGGTGGCATGAACCAAGGTATTTCTAGAGATACAACATGGGTTCAGAGAGGGTTCAGAAGAGGTTTTGAGAGGAGGGAAGGAGATAACTTGCAGATTCAAGTTAGTAATTGTATTTTGTATGAAGATGGTATTAAGGTAATGATTCAATCCTCCCTAGGAAGACAAAAGGAAGTTTTATCAAACTTCTTCCTATTTAGAGTGAAATGTGGATATATAGCTCGAAAACATCGAAAAAAGATTCTTGCATTTGTATCAGGCTCTCAAGGGGCCCATTCGAAACTTTTTCAAACTACTAACCAATGGAAAGCTAGAGCTTTAGTTTTTGCCCATTGAGATAGTGGTAAACACAAGAGAGATCTTCGTCGTTTGTGGATTACTCGGATCAATGCCATTGGAGCAGGTTGATACTTGAACTGAACTGGAGCAGGTGTAACTGAGCATTCGTGGTAAGACGGCTGAAGGGATTAATGAATGGAAGAGTTTCTGGTCGATCCATTTAATATTTCCCTTCTTGGAGCGAAATCCGAATTAATAAGCATATATAATAGAAAGTCATGGCAATCTTAATAAAATTTATCCCACTCCGCGGGGGAGTCTGCTCAGAGAGGGTTCAGAAGAGGTTCTGAGAGGAATCAGAGAGACGAGGTATAACATTTAAGTTGTGGGCTGAGTACCCGGAGCCTTTCACATTACAACCTTGAAAGCCATAGTGCTTATTCCTAGAGCGGTAAACTAGATACCTGCTACAGGCCAAGTAGCTAAGAATAAATGTAAAGAACGGGAGTTGTTGAAACTAGCATACTGGAAGATCAATCCACCAAAATAACCGTGATTAGCTACAATATTGTAGGTTTCTTCCTCCTCACCAAATTTGTAACCTGCATTGCTCATGCTCTGATTGTTCTAGCCGGTTTATTACTGTTCGCTGTCGTCGTTGCTATTGCCCTTGTAACCTACCTGTGGAGATAGAGATAGAGAACCTGGAATAGATACCCAATCTTGAGTGAAGTAAATACCTTGAATTCGATCTTTTTTGATAAAATCATCACGCAGTAGATCAACAAACCCTAAAGTGACTTCTCATTCCCCTTCAAGTTTACCTACTATAGTACCGGAGTGAATATGATCTCCACTCGACATATGCAATGCTTTAGCCAGTACATGGAAGTGTATTAGTTACTAGTTAGTTTATCCACCTACTTTAAAGATGTAAAAGAAGAACATTCATGCCCAAATTAAACTAATTGCCATATTCTTATAAATATCCATTTAAGGTATAACATATAAATATTGAACTAACAAAAAAATCAAAAAATACTATGTTGTCAAAAGTTGTATGTGCAATTCTGCTTGGTTTCGCCTATAGTTGCACCTTAGCTACTGCAAGATATGGAGCCCAAGAAGAATCGATATCTGTTGTTTTGAAGGGTAGAGTAGTTTGCGATGCTTGCAATGATCCGGTGGATTATTCATCTTAAAAAAATTACACTGATCCAATATGGTACAATAGTTATTAATCTATGGTTCAAAGAACATAACATATTTTTTTAACTCATATGCTAAACATAGTGCGATGACTAAGCTTGGCAATTAATATGTGAAAAGCCCGCGCAGTTATGGGCTACACAGTTATCGCATGGGCCACACAGTTGTGCATGAGCTGCGCAGTTATGTATGGGCCGCGCAGTTTGAGCACCATCGAGTAGAACATCGAATGGTTCGTGAAAAGCCCACGCGGTCAAGTATATACCCTCTAGCAATCTTGTGCACGGTTAAATGGCACTACGCTGACGGTTAGACGAGGGTGCACGATCATGTTCGCTGCGACATATCTCTATCACGTTTGCTGCGACATATACATCGCGTTTGCTGCAACATGTATATATTGTATGTTGCGACATTTGTGGAGTTAGTGATATGCTCAAATGGTTACGTTACATGTGGCATATCCCAGTTGCAAGGTGCGGTAACATCCACTCAACAGTTGGGAATTGGTTGCGCGGTTAGCAATCTAATGTAACATTTGGTGGTTTGCATTTCGTGCGCGGTTTAGTTGTAACATTTGTTGTAACGTAATGTGACGCTATGGTATGGTGCAACATATGTGCGTGGTAGTCATTGCAGCGTGTTGTGAGTCAACATATGTGCGTGGAGTTGGTTGCAACGTTTCGGGGATATGGAATGTCGTGGTAACATAATGCTTGTGCAGCGATTTGGCAGGATTGCATGGTTCAGTTTTAGCATATGGTTGTAACGATAATAAATAAGATAACAGCTGTGATGATAAAAACGAGTCGAGCTGTTACTTATCCTCCCACTGAATGCTTAAATAGAAGAGGTTGGCCACATTTCCAGGGGGGAGATTCAGATTGTTTAGAGCACAGAGCATCGTTTCTCAGAGGAGAGTTTTGCTGTGAAGTGTCCAGGTGCTGTTGCTGTGGAAGTCGACATTCTCTGTTATATTTTAGTTTTCTTTGCCTTTCGAAGGCTAATTGTAATTTCCAAAAGAGAGGTCTTAAATACTTTGTACAGTATTTTGTTTGCAATTGCTGAAGTTGATTCCAGAACCATTTTTTGTACCATTTTAAAACCCATTAATTGGATCGGTACCCATTGGAGAGGGACCCAGAGACGTAGCCCAGTGAAGGGGATGAACTCTGTTATCAACTTCTATTTGTGACTCTGATTTTGTGTTTCTTTTTATATCTATTTATTATTTTTGCTTTTCATTTCTGTTTTAAGCATTTAATTTCTGTTAATGCTGTTTCATGAATTAAGCAAACTGGTGAACGCATTCTTTAAAAACTTTTAATGCACTCAAGTTGAGATCCGACGGATCATGTTATGGTATCAGAGAAGGTTAATTGCTTGTGCAAGTTTGTGAATGCTTACCAGGTTAGGGTTAAAGCATGGTGAAGGAGAATAAATTGAAGGAGATCCTGAGATTGGCTCAAGGAGAGCATTCTCAAGAACCATGTCTTCTCCACGAGGGGAAGAAGAAGGACATACGGAATGGGAAAAACCTGTTATTTCTGAAACTGAGTTTTTGGAGGCTTTTATCAGCATGAAAGCCATGATGGAAATTCTACTCGATGAGCGAGCGAAAAGGAAGAAGAAAGAAGAAGGATCTTCATCCAAAGATGCAGAAGTGAAGAAGGAAGAAAAGGGTAAAGGAGTAGGAGGTGATAGTGATCCTCCTGAAACTAATCAAACTTTCTCTTCTTCTCATACTTCTCATTCAAATAATGCAAGTCCTAATATGCCTTATTTCAAATTGGATGTGAAATTTGAATTACCAATTTATAATGGAGATTTAGATGCTGAAAAGTTAGACAATTGGATCAAGCAGCTTGAAGTATATTGCAGGGTGCAAGGCATTACTGATGACCCTTCTAGAATTCAATTGGCCACTTTGAGAATGAGTGGAATGTCTCTTACTTGGTGGGAGAGCAATATTGAGCAAGATCTTCGAAAGAATGGTAAAATTATTTAGTTTGGAATGAATTCATTGAAGTATTAAGAAAGCAATTTTATCCTTTAGGCCTTATTCAACAATTAACCATGAGTTGGCAAACTTTTAGACAAGCTAAAGGACAAAGCATTCAAGAATATACTCATGAATTCAGAAAGAGGGCTATTGCATTGAATGTTTCATTAGATACACAGGAAACTCTTCTTAAGTACATTGGTGGAATGCATTCTTATTTGAGACATACTTTGTTGATGTTTAACCCCAGTAATTTGGATGATGTATGTGTCTAAGCTACACATTTAGAAGCTAGGGGGAAGCATGCTAATGATACTTTTGTGAAGAAATCCTTTAAATTTGACAGCAAATCGAAAGGTAAAGATAAGGGGAAAAATAAGATGGCTACCATTAAGAAAGAGGGTGAAACTCCTACATGTTCACATTGTCAGAAGGGACATGATGTCTCTAAGTGTTGGAAACTTCATCCGGAGTTAAGGCCAAATAAGTACGGAGGAAACAAAGATAAAGGCAAAGAAAAAGCTATTGCAGCAGTTATTCAAAACTTGGGATCTGACTCAGGTGATGAAACAAAGGTTATAGCTATCGGAATCCAGGGTAAGAATAAAATTATCTCACTTCCTATTGATGCAAGATCAAGTTCTAGTGCAAGTAAAAATATGCCATCTACTTCTAAGCAAAATAATAAAAATAGAAGTGCACTGTTTCATGTTCGTGTCATTGCAAATCACACAAATATTGATACATTGTTTGATAGTGGTTCACAAGTAAATCTGATATCAGAAGAAGTGGTTAAGAAATTACATTTAGTTACTATGCCTCATGAAAAACCCTATCCTCTTGGTTTGGTTACTAATAATACCCAGTTGCAAGTTACAAAGAAATGTGCATTAAAGTTTGCAATTACTAGAAAGTTCATGGATGAGGTAGAATTGGATGTAGTACCACTTGACATTTGTGGAATTGTACTTGGGAGTCCATATTTGTATGACCAAAAAGCAGTATTTTATAGAGAGCAGAATAAGTATCATCTTTTTAAAGATGGTGTAGAGTATATTGTACAAGCACATAAGATAAAAACCAATCTAGCAATAGTTTCTGCAGGACAAATGAAGAGGCTAGTAAATTCTAGTAAGAATTTTGTGTTAATGATGGTTAAGGTGAAAAATGATGAGATCTCTAAATATTTTGAAGGATGTGACCCTAAGCATAAATCTGAACTGATTGAAATCATTTCTAAGTATGATGATTTGTTTCAAGATCCGAAAGGGTTACCACCAAAGAGAGAAATTCAGCATGAGATACATTTGCAGCAGGATGTGCCACTCCCGAACATAGCCATGTACCGAATGTCTGTAATGCAGAATGAGGAAATCAAGAAGCAAGTTCAGGAGCTAATTGAGAAGGGGGTCATCCGAACAAGCACTTCTCCTTGTGGCTCTCCTATAGTCTTGGTTCCGAATAAGGATGGGCCTTGGAGGATGTGCATCGACTATAGGGCCCTTAACAAAATCACCATTAAAAATAGGTATCCTCTTCCTCGCATTGATGATTTGCTTGATCAGTTGAAACATGCAACTTACTTTACAAAATTGGATCTACGTAGTGGGTATCATCAAATCAGGGTTGCTGAGAATGATGTTTGGAAAACAACTTTTAAAATGAAATAGGGTTTGTATGAATGGCTTGTGATGCCTTTCAAGCTCTGTAACACACCTTCTACTTTCATGCGGGTCATGAATGATGTATTTCATTCATTCATTGATGATTTTGTAATTGTATATCTTGATGATATCCTGGTGTTTAGCAAAACCTGGGAGGAACACATTGTACATGTGAAGAAAGTTTTAGATGTACTGAAGAAGGAGAAGCTTTATGTAAAGATGTCCAAATGTGAATTTGCTAAAACTTCTTTAGTATATCTGGGCCATATTATTGGTGGAGGCCACCTGCGAGTGGACCCAGCCAAGGTTGTTGTCATTGTAAACTGGCCATGGCCTAACACCGTTACTGAAATCAGAAGTTTTCTGGGTGCAGTTCAGTATTGGAGGAAATTCATTTTTCGGTTTTCTTCCATTGCTGCTCCATTACATGCGTTGACAAGCGTTAAAGAAATTTTCCAGTGGGGAGGAAAGCATCAAAGATCCTCAACAGTTTGAAGGAAATGATTAGCACAGCACCAGTTCTGACATTGCCATATTTGCAGCAGCCATTTGAGATCGAAACCGATGCCAACGGGTTTGCCTTGGGAGCTGTTTTGATGCAAGGGAGGAAGCCAGTCTGTTACCATTAAGAAACGTTCTCTACTGCAGTAAGTAACTATCCGACTTATGAGAAAGAGTTGTATGATTTAGTACAGAGTGTGAAGAAGTGGAAACATTATATCATTTGAAAAGAAACAGTCATACATACTGTTCATCAACCACTTCAATATTTACAATCTCAAACTAAAATACAACAAAGTAGGCATTTAAGATGGATGGGATTCTTACAACAATTTCATCTCGTAATTAAGTACGAAAAGGGAATTCATAATAATGTAGCAGACATGTTATCAAGGCCTCCTACAAATGCTTCAATCATTCTTCAAAACAGTTCATTAACACATGAAAGTTATATTGAATAGTATGCAGAAGATAAAGATTTTAAGAAAGTATATGCATCACTAATACATGGTAAACAGGAAGAGAACTATTATGTGCATAATCAGCTCTTGTATCATCTCGGTAAACTCTGTATTCCAGAGAAAGAAAGAGTGCATGTGATCCGAGAAGCACATAGTTCATTGATTGCAGGACATTTTGGAGTAAGTAAAACATTGTCTGTATTGCAGAATCATTGTTATTGGCCTCAAATGCAAGAAACTGTAACTAAATACATAAGAGGTTGTGTTATGTGTGCAACAAGTAATCCTAGCAATAGGAAATTGGGTTTGTACACACCTCTTCCAGTTTCTTCTCGTCCCTGGGAAAGCATTTCTATGGAATTTGTAGGAGGAATACCTATGTCTAAAAAAGGGCATGATTACCTATATGTTGTTGTGGACAGATTCAGCAAAATGTGTATCTTAATGCCATGTAACAAACAGATCACTGCTGAACAAATAGCTCATCTATTCTTTTAGAATGTTTGGGTACATTTTGGGCTACCCATGTCTATTGTATCTGATCGGGATTCCCGGTTCTTGGGAGAATTCTAGTCAACTTTATGGGAGCTTATGGATACTAAACTTAAGAAAAGTACATCTTTTCATCCACAGATTGATGGGAAAATAGAGGTAGTAAATAGAACAGTTGTTCAGCTGCTCAGAGGATATTGTAGTAAACATCCTAAACTTTGGGATGAGTAGTTGCAGTATATACAACATGCTTACAATCATGCAGTTCATTCTTCAATGAAAAGATCTCCTTTCGAAACTTGTTTTGGTTATCTGCCAAAAACACCGTTGGACTTCTCTTTTGGCAAAGATGCAGTGGATGGACATCATGATGTAGATAAATCTCTAAGATTCATTCAGAGAATCCAAGTGGTGCAACAAGCAGTTCAAGAACAATTGGAGAAGAGCCAGGAAAAGTACAAAGCCAGGCATGACAAGCATCGAGTTGATCATCAATTTCAGGTTGGTGACAGAGTTTGGTTACATATCACCAAAGAAAGAATGAAAGGTGAAGGTAAAAAGCTTAAGCCTATCAGGTATGGTCCTTTTGAGATCTTGGAAAAGATTGTTACTAATGCTTTTCGCTTGAATTTACCTCCATACATGCAAATTTATTCAGTTGTCAATGTTGAGAATCTTAAACTGTATGAGCCTCCTATGATCATGGATGAGGAGACTAACATACAGATTCCTTCAGTTGATGATATGGCACCTGAATACATGAAAGAGTTGCAAGATGATGTTATTCTTGACAGAAATGTAAGGACTTCACGAAGGGGGAATGCTGAGTACCTTCAAGTGGGGCTTAAAGGAATGCATCCTAGCAAGGCAAGATGGATGGAGGTTGGAAAAGTGAGGAAGCTGTACCCTCACTTACTTGCAAAGTGACTCGGGATTTTGGTGGTACAAAAGCTCTATAATGGGGAGGAATGATCTGGTGGATTATTCATCTTCAAAAAATTACACTGATCTAATATGGCACAATAGTTATTAATCTATGGTTCAAAGAACATAACATATGTTTTTAACTCATATGCTAAACATAGTCCGAGGACTAAGCTTGGCAGTTAAGATGTGAACAGCCCGCACAGTTATGGGCTGCGCAGTTATCGCATGGGCTGCGCAGTTATCGCATGGACCGCATAGTTGTGCATGAGCCGTGCAGTTATGTATGGGCCGTGCAGTTTGTGCACCGTCGAGTAGAACATCAAATGGTTCGTGAAAATCCCCCGCGGTAAAGTATATACCCTCTAGCAATCTTGTGCATGGTTAAATGGCACTACGTTGACGGTTAGACGAGGGTGCGCGATCATGTTCGCTGCGACATATCTCTATCACGTTTGCTGCGACATATACATCACATTTGCTGCGCAATGTATATATCGTATGCTGTGACATTTGTGGAGTTAGTGAGATGCTCATACGGTTACATTACATGTGGAATAGTCCAGTTGCAAGGTGTGGTAACATCCACTCAACAGTTGGGAATTGGTTGCGCGGTTAGCAATCCAATGTAACATTTGGCGGTTTGTATTTGGTGCATGGTTTAGTTGTAACATTTGTTGTAACATAATGTGACGCTATGGTATGGTGCAACATATGTGCGTGGCAGTCATTGCAACGTATTGTGAGTCAACATATGTGCGTGGAGTTGGTTGCAACATTTCAGGGATATGGAACGTCGTGGTAACATAACGCTTGTGCAGCGATTCGATGGGATTGCATGGTTCAGTTTTAGCATATGGTTGTAACGATAATAAAGAAGATAATAGTTGTGATGATAAAAACAAGTCGAGCCGTTACTTATCCTCCCACTGAGCGCTTAAATAGAAGAAGCTGGCCACATTTCCAGGGGGGAGATTTAGATTGTTTAGAGCACAGAGCATCGTTTCTCTGAGGAGAGTTTTACTGTGAAGTGTCCAGGTGCTGTTGCTATGGAAGTCGACATTCTCTGTTATATTTTAGCATTATTTTCCTTTCGAAGGCTAATTGTAATTTCCAGAAGAGAGGTCTTAAATACTTTGTACAGTATTCTGTTTGCAGTTGCTGAAGTTGATTCCAGAACCATTTTTTGTACCATTTTAAAACCATTAATTGGATTGCTACCCATTGGAGAGGGACCCAGAGACGTAGCCCAGTGAAGGGGGTGAACTCCGTTATCAACTTTTGTTTGTGACTCTCTAATTCTATGTTTCTTTTTATATCTGTTTATCAGTTTTGCTTTTCATTTCTGTTTTAAGCATTTAATTTCTATTAATGCTGTTTCATGAATTAAGCAAACTAGTGAATGCATTCTTTAAAAAAATTTAATGCACTCAAGTTGAGATCCGACGGATCATGCAGTTCACATGAAAATAACTTTTTAGATATCAACGATATCATATCTGGTATGATCTATTCTTCATTTTTTTTATACAAATTTAGATTGACTTAATCGTAAGAACACCCGACTTTGTTTTTTATGATGCTAAATTGAATTGTAAATGAACAGGTGCCGTGGTTGTTGTAAAGTGTAACCGTGGCCTCAATAGAAAAACGAGAGCAGACTAGTTGGTTTCCATTGACGGAGAAACAAATGAAAATGGTGAATTCAAAGTGGAGCTTCTAGGCTCTATTGTATCATCTATTCTAGTCTTGGCCTCCTTAACTAATCACAATTCCATTCTGAAGGGGTATTGCTCAGCTCGGCTCGTCTGCAGCCCCCATGAGAAATGCAACGTGCCATTCCCCGTAAGGTCATCGTCGGACCAGCTGAGCTTAACATCATACTGCAATGGAATCCGCACCTTTACGTTTCCTTCATTATCATATCATTCACAAAGCAAGTTATGTGTCATCACTGCCGACTCCTCATTAGATCTTCTACTTCATCTTCTTCATGATCCGCGTCCTCGAGTGTTGGGTTTCCCTCTTCGTCATCTTCTCCAAATGATTATTGTGTTTCCTCCAACTCCCTAAGCTTTCCCTCCTTTCTTTCATTCATGCTCAGACTAACTCCCATTAATAATCTCCTAATTAGTCTATTCATATATGTCATAACCAATTTCTGCTTAGTTTTTTTTATAGCATCGCTCCCTCCCAAGTTATCCATAGTTTCAGGATATGGAATAGTCTACCAGGGTTTTATAGAATAAGAGAGTGACATGTTTACTATTATTGGATTGTCTGTTACTCAAGCCAAAATCAAAATTTGTTTGGCGGCATGCTTTCTATCACTGGATCAGACTGTCACCAGGCAAGAATCAAAATCTGCTAAGTTTGAGTTATTACTATGTTTATTGTTTTTGGAATAATGTTATCAGTTTGGTGACATGCTTTCTATTACTCGATCAGACTGTCACCAAGAAAGAATCAAAATCTGCTAAGTTTGAGTTATTACTATGTTTACTCTTTCTCGGATAATGTTATTAGTTATACATTTGTCCATGTATTCATTGTGATTTGTAATTTCCAGTATTATATAATTAGTATAACCACAATTTAAGTGGTTGGTGAATCCTTGTAGCTGTAGCTGTTTATTTAGTTTTGTAGATATAGATGTTAAGTAAATACTAAACATTAAATTAATTGTGTACATTAAATTAATTGTGTAAGATTATGGATTTGCACTGTGTAAAAATGTAATCTAGAAATTTAGAAATAAAGGAATTGGAGGATCCTAAGCTTGCACACAATAACTTAACACTATAAAAACATTCATGTGTAAATTAAACTAATTACCATATGCTTATAAATATCTATTTAAAGTATAACATATAAATATTAAACTAACAAAAAAACAAAAAAATACTGTGTAATAAATAATAAACAAAAAAACAAAATCTAATAATAATTATTAGACTTTAATGAATTATAATAATTAAATATTGAATTCTTAAATAAAGCTTATTTAAATCTTAATTAAGGTGCATTTAAGCATTATATTTAAATTAATCTCATTGATTCGTTTAAAGAAATCCAAAATATGACATAATATTTAAACATCTATGGATGTAATAATGTAAGGAAGACCTAAAATTATATACATATCATATGAAGTCATAAGTTTGAACATAAATAAGATGTCATTATGCAATCTCCAGTTTTATATAATAATGTGTAGAAGTTTTAAAATATATATACATAAATGAGATGTTATTTAATGTTTGAATATATATGTTATTGTTCATATTTAACTCGGTATATGTTATATTTGTATAATGTGGGTTTGAATAAACATTGTTAATTGTTATGAGAGACTTTTTCTAAGTTTAAATGGGTGGATAAGAAGTAACATGTTTCTAATGTTGATGTGGTATATATCAACTTTATATAATTTAATATAAGAAATATATAGAGGTTGTTCAGAACAAAGTTAGTATCAACAGTTGACTCTGTTGATTTTTACCTGTTGGAGGAAAGAAATCAACAATCGAGATAAAGATAGATGAAATCAACAATCCAAATAAAGATGGAGGCCCTGAACATTAAAACATTAACTCATATTTCTCTTGAATGCATCTCAAACTGTAAATTGAGATTTCCACCCTGGGAATATTACTTCTTTCTGAGAGCGGAGGGATGCGTTCTCCCAAATAGGTTGTGGGTGAGTGGAGGGAGGACATCTGAATAGTGCCAGGGATGACCCTCTACTTTGGGCTCATTAACAAGGGATCATGTTTTAGGTCAATTTTTGAAACTAGGGTTTTCCTGAGTAAGGAAATGTGAAATTTTTACACATACGGATCAACTTTGCAAATTCCTTGACCGTGAACATGTGGCTAGTGTGACCACATGGAACCTCCCGAAAAACACTTTCATGACCCACTGGAACCCCATTTTATGCCCCGGATAGGGATTGTGACATGTGTCCGTGAAAGCTTGGAGGAGGTGGGGTTCAACATGCCATAGAATGATGGACGTGGATCGGATTGACGAACCGTCAACTCCATTGGATTCAGTACATTGGGATAGTAATAGGGGTGGCCCTCTAGTCTAGTTACATGGACAAGGGGTCCTATTTTAGGTCAATTTTGGAAACTAGGGTTTTGCTTAGCAAGAGAATGTGAAATTTTTGCACATAGGGGTCAACTTTGCAAATTCCTCGACTGTGAACATATGGATAGTATTCCCACATGGAACCTCCCTAAACATGCTTTCATGACCCATCGAAACCCAATTTTGATGCACATTTTACATTCTATGTCCGGGGTAGAGAATCAACATCTGTCCCTCAAATTGTGTAGGAGGTGGGATTCAACATGTCATAAAATGATGACCATGACTCGGATCGATGAACCATCAACTCTGTTAGATTCCGTACATCAAAATAGTTCTAAGGGTGTCCCTCTACTCTGGGTACATGGATAAGGGATCATGTTTTAGGTCAATTTTGGAAATAAGGATTTTGCTCAGTAAGGGAATGTGAAATTTTTGCACATAGGGGTCAACTTTGAAAATTCCTTGACCATGAATGTGTGTCTAGCATTCCCACATGGAACCTACCAAAAATTGCTTGCATGACCCACTAAAACCCTGTTTCAATGTATGGTTTCCATTCTATGCCCCAGGTAAGGATTCAACAGGTGTCCCTGAAAGCCTGTAGGAGGTGGGATTCAACATGCCATGGAATGATGACCATGGATCGAATCAATGAATTGCCAACTCTATTGGATTCATGACATATGGATAGTGCTAGGGGTGGCCCTCTACTCTAGTTCCATTGACAAGGGATCATATTTTAGGGTGATTTTAGGTCACTTTTGGAAACTAGGGTTTTGTTGAGTAAGGGAATGTGAATTTTTGCACATATGGGTCAACTTTGCAAATTCCTTGACCATGAACATGTGGATAGTGATCCCACATGGAACCTCCCTAAACACGCTTGCATGACCCATTGGAACTCCATTTTGATGCATGGTTTCCATTTTATGCCCCGGGTAGGGATTCAATAGGTGTCCTTGAAAGCCTGTAGGAGGTGTGCTTCAATGTGCCATAGAATGATGACCATGGCTCGAATCAAGGATCTGTCAACTCTGTTGGATTCAAGACATCGGAATAGTGGTAGGGGTGGCACTCTACTCTAGGTCCATGGACAACAGATCATGTTTTAGGTCAATTTTGGAAACTAGGGTTTTGCTCAGTAAGGGAATGTGAAATATTTTCACATAGGGCTCAACTTTGAAAATTCCTTGATCGTGAATCAACCTTATACTCAAATACTTTTAGGTTTGATGTGCATCCCATATATTCCTTAGATGAAAGACATCATGCCAAACACCAATTTCATTTATGTAGACCACACAAGTGCATCACTTAGGTGTGTCAACTCCATGCATCCTTTAAAAGTTTGTTAGATTGTTATGTGGGTAAGGTGCGTTTGTATTCCACTTAGTTGGATTAGTTACTTAGTTGTGTTGGGTGCTTATGTGTGTTAGGTATGTTCCATATTTGTGAATACAATTTAACATTGTATATGCAATTGGATCGTGGTAAAAAACAATTTAAATGTACATTTTTGTCATTACGTAATATTGTAATTGTGCATTGTTATCAAATTTATAACTAATATCTCCATGCAATTGTAAAATATATCAAAATTTGGGAACATTCCACATAGAAACATTCTTGGCCACACGTGTATAATCACACTTAAAAGACTGAACCATGAAGATCTCAAAAGCCTTGATATAAAATATTTTTTATATCATGAAAGTTATAATACAAAAATAGAAGGCCCTTATATGGCATGTCAATGTACATGTATCAAAAACATCATTGATGTACATGCAAACAAAATTCCATATGTCCTAGACCGCGCCCCTATACTCTAACTTCCTCTTGTACAGAGAAATACATATTTTCCCTAGAATAACACATCAAAACCCTAACTTTCTCTTGTTTTTTCCTGACCCTGATGCTTGTTTCCTCTATCCATGACCACTGTGCATCTCTCGTGACTGCAAATAAATGACAGTATTTCTTGATCAGGTAACTAAACTAGTACTTTCCAGTAATAACAAAGTTTGAAAATTTAAAATGCGACTCAATTCTACATAAAACAAACACTCACTGCATCCATCCATGGTATAAATGCCTCTAGTATCCTCCTCCTTGCATAGAGTCTCTCTGTAATGCTTCTCTGCGAATAAAAAAATTATGTCAATTATCTCAACAATTATCAACATGTACATGAATGAGAAAGTACTAATCAATTATGTAAATAATGAACATCTCACCAAAAAAAATTGTTCCTGGGACTAGGACTAAGACTCGGCTTCTTCAGTAGAAAGAGGAGTTGTAGGTTGAACATCAACCTCGGTTGCATGCACTAATGGACCAGGGTGTGGCTACATTCACCAAATGATAAAATAATTAGACATTGTGCATGTCCATATACAATACAAATCAACTGTGAAATTACAAATTTTCAAGTAGATGTACCTCTGGGTGACTTATCCCTATTGTAGATGCATCATTGACTACAACATCAAAAACCCCACTAAGGTCTGGCATGGATGACTCTACATCCTGATGCTGTAAACATGTGAAAATAACATTAAGAAAAACTAGTTGTGAATTGAATTCAAAGCCAACCAGTAACTGCCATTGGAAGTGTGTACATTACCATGGATTCAGTAGGTTGATCGTCATGGAAACCCTCTCTTTTTAAGGAAGAGGGTCATCTAGTGTAGACAACATGCTTATCTATGTTTGGACTACGGGGAGATCCAAACCAAAGAGGTGGTGCAGGGATTTGCAATGATGTCTATAGTCAAAAGTGTTACCATAGTTAAACATGGACTTGGATGGATGGAATAATATGTACTAAAAAACTAACATGTTGTAATATACTTACACCTTCCCGGGACATATCTCCCCCATGGGAGGGACCACTGCCAACAATTTCTTGCCCCTCTGCAGATTCAGATAGCATTTGAAAGTTTACAAATTATAAATATTAGCAATCTATAAAGGAGTGTACAATAATAAATTTAAATAATTTTAACAAGATTCATTCATTAACCATGTACTTACATTCCTGAGGCAATCATAAATTCCATGTGGGAGTAATTTGATGAGAATAATGTCTTCAACATCTCGTTCAAAATGGGGTTCCTGCAACTTCAAAATTTGTAAATATTAGACCATTTAACAAATTAATCAAGACTAACACATGTATTAAAAAAATAATATGTATTAACAAAATGAAACATTTTGAAATATTACCTCGGTGTTGGTTGTCTAGGCCTCAGATACAACCACACCGGGTGCACTACCACCCCCCTTAAATGCATCAAGCTCATGCAAGAGTAAAAATTGCATATATTATGAATCTTTTAATGTGTACAATATGGAAAAATCAAAAATTGAACAAGAATAGAGTTTTAATAATGTCCTTACCTGACCACCAATCATCGTAGAGGTACCATGTGTTGGTCCAGGACCATAATAGGATTTGCCACATGTTGTGCACACATGTGGATCGCTCTAGGGCACATGGGGTGTTGGTCTATCCCCACCAATAGATGGTCCTCTACCACTGGAAGCTAGTAGTTGTACCCCACCAGAGGAAGAGGGCCATGCTTGGTAAATAGTTGTGGTGTGTCAGGAAACTATCTTAGCTAGAGTAATAAATGCCTCTTATGTCTGGGTAACCATATCATGTGTAGGCGTTATATCTGGCCTCGATAGCTGGGAACGGGGTGGAGGTATCTGTCGATTGGCATCTCTATGCCTAGCATTGGGTCGGTTTTGGGGCATCCCCCTACCAATGCCTTGGAACCCCAACATGTCAAAATAGTTGACATGTTTTCCCTTCACAAACTCTGGATACAATTTACGAAGGAAGTAAAATGCTACTTCCATGTTGTTGTGTGGGGGGATATCGAAAACCATGTACCATTTTTCCATCCAATGGTCTCCAATGGGTGTACATATGCACCACTCAATCGAAATGCGTGGCCTACTTCTCTCTGAAATGTCATCTATCACGGGAACTCTAAATAATGTATATATGTGCTATTTAGTTACTTTTAGCATCTTGATCTCATTATAGCTCAAACCATTGGCATATTCTCTTCTTTTGGCTTCCCTATAGGATGCAATGATATACAAAGCATCATTCGATCTAGCGATCGTATCAACTATTGTCAACAATGATGCTAACAAGGAGCGACGAAGCTCTTCTCTACCCCTCCAAGCATAACCAATCTCTCTAAGATGACCAATAACTCTCAATATCTCTGCATTGCTGTCCATAGTAGCCACTGCAATCATAAATATAAATAAAATATCATTAGAAAAATATACACATGGTATAATGACATCTCTAAGCAATGAAAAGTGTAAAACTAATGTATAAAAAATAACAACATAATCTAAATTTATTATTTAAATATTAAAATTGATCTTGAATTTTATAGTAAAGAATAAACATTTAACATTTTAAATTTTAAATTTTAAATTTATGTCCTAAATTCAAGTATTAATTCCAATTTCCATATGCATGTGTACATAAAATGTCGTATGTGCATATGTTGATTGGGAATCTCCTTTAGCTTATTTTAAGGCTTGGTCTATGAAGTTTCATCGAAAATTTTGAGGTGCTGACTAATGCCCTTGCAGGACTAACTCTCAGATTGTGGGTAGAGACAAGGGCTAGAGCCTAGAAGAGGCAAAATAATGTGTATTGATGAATAAAATCCCAGTCTAGGTAAGGATTTTGTTAGATATGTAATTATTTGTTGTAGCGCGATTTTTTTGGACTCCAAAGTCCATTTACAATATCTTTGTTTATATGTAATTTGGGCCATGTATGGATTCCACTTGATTATAGTTGTATGCAATCCTTCTATATACCCATGAGAGACCTTGCATAATTGTGTATAGTGTCTTTTATGGTTGCAAGGTTTCAACTGGATTCTATCAAGTATGATAGTATGTGTTTGGCATGTAATCAAACACATCAACCTCCGTATGTATCTTGATGTTCGTAGAGCCTATTGTTGAACACCGTTATCTTAACCTTAACCAAAAAGTACCCTTCAGTCAAGAGGAAATCTTTGTTAAGCATGGGAAGCTTCTATACCTTATTTTAACACTCGGATTAGGAAGTTTCATCAAAACTATAAGGTGTTTATTGATGTCCTTGGATGACCAACTTTGATATTTCGGATAGAGGCAAGGGATTTACCATGTTCATTTATGTATTTTAGGGAAGATATGAATTCTACTTGAATTCTTTTTAGTTGTATGTAACCTTGCAATATAATTGACAAACTTTGCATATTTGTTAATTTTGGTTTGGATTCACAAAGATGCTTGTGAATATACATGTGCAAATAGTGAAGTTGATTTATTTTTATGAGTTAATTGGGGTTTTGGTTTACATTGGCCATGTAAATTACTTATGCAAAATTGCAATATACTTGACAAACTTTGCATATTTGTGAATTTTGGTATGGATTCACAAGGATGCTTGTGAATATACATTTGCAAATAGTGAAATTGATTTTTTTTAATGAGTAAATTTGGGCTTTGGTTTCTATTGAGCATGTGAATTTTTGTATGGATTCACAAGGATGCTTGTGAATATACATAAGGAAATAGTCAAAATTATTTGGTTTTTATGATTAAATTGGGGTTTTGGTTTCCATTAAGCATGTAAATTCCTTTATGGGCATATAAATTAAAAAAAAAATGGTTTCAATTCAAATTAGGGCATAGAAATTATTGAATATAGGGAAATTAACATGAGAGGATTTGAATAAAATACGTCACAAGGAAGAGATTGATCCCAAGGTGGAGTTTGTTGGCCTTTTCTCACCCAAAATGCATTCTCCCTAGCTCATTCAACTCCGCTCAAACTCATTTCAACATGTCATTGTGGCGAAAAATGACAAGATCGACTTGTTTTAACCATAAAACAAGTTTTACTAAATGGGAGCGCGATTTTGTTAGCTAAAATGGGAGCACGAATTTGTTCACTACAACGGGAGCACAATTTTGTTAACTATCCTAATTGGCATGCATGTTGGCATCCTTAGTACTAGGCTTGGCAGGGTTGGGATTGCTTAGGATGATTTCTATTTTATGGATAAAGAGTGATTGACTTCACTCTACCATTGCATCTAAAAGGTCCCTCAAATTTGTGCATTCACCCTCAAAATATTTCATGTTACATTGTGAACTATGACCATGTGGTTTACTAAAGTCAACCATGGTTAACTATGGTCAAACTAAAGTCAAGGAATGTTAAAACCAAAGTTAACCATGGTTAACTAAAGTCAAACATGGATTGCTAAAGTCAAACATGTTTACCGTGGTCAATCAAAAGTCAAACATGGTTGACCAAAGTTAGTCATGGTTCACTATAGTTTCTAGTATGCCGACACAACTCAAGATGCGACGCATTAACAATGTCACATTCAGCATTCATCATGGGTTCTGTCGCATTGTGATTTGATCAAGGGTTACATTGCATTCAAGATTCATCAAGGGTTATGTCTCATTGTGATGTTTGTTAAACATGGCTAACCAAAGTCCACCATGGTTAACTAAAGTTAAACATGACTCGTTAAAGTAAACCATGATTAACTATGACCAAACTAGAGTCAAACATGCTTTACCGAAGTGAGTCATGGTTCCCTACAATGTCTCGTACATGATGACACAATTCAAAATCATCACATTAGTTATTATATTATTAATTATTTAAATAATATAATTTTATTAATACTATATTTTAATAATTATTATATTATAAAGATTTAAATAATATAATTTTTTTATCTCTTATTATTTGATTATAATATCTTAATTAAATACCATATTCATATAGTAGTATAGTACAATTAATAATACTATAATCAATTAATTAAAATATAGAATGACATTATTTTTAATTAATTATTATAAAATTAATTAATTAAATAATATCATTGTATTAATACTATTTTGTTTAATAATGTTATTTTTTAATAATCATTAAATTAGAATTATATTAGAATTTATTAATAATTCTATTTTACTTTGTAGATATCTTTAGGTTCATGAAAATCACTTTTCATGTTTTATCTTCAAAGTATTAATAAAACAATATTATTTTCAATTAAAATAAATTTAGAATATATTATTATAATTAAATGATATTGTCTTTTTTAATTAATTATTAAATTATAATTAATTAAATAATATTGTTTCTATTGATACTTTATAGATATGGTTAACTAAAGTCAAACATGACTCGTTAAAGTCAACCATGATTAACTATGATCAAACTAAACTTAAACATGATTTACCAAAGTGAAGCATGGTTCACTATAGTGTCTAG
This sequence comes from Pseudotsuga menziesii, assembly GCA_001517045.1. Lineage (NCBI taxonomy): Eukaryota > Viridiplantae > Streptophyta > Pinopsida > Pinales > Pinaceae > Pseudotsuga > Pseudotsuga menziesii. The sequence goes on along the minus strand of LPNX010436801.1, from coordinate 98,912 downwards.
TATATGCCGACACAACTTAAGATATGAAACATTAACAATGTGACATTCGGCGTTCATCAAGGGTCATGTCGCATTGTGATGTTTATCAATGGTACATTACATTTGACATTCATCAAGGGTTATGTTTCCTCATGATGTTCATCAAGGGTTAAGTCGGATTTTTTCATTGTTCAAGGGTTATGATGCACTACAAAAATGCCCAAGATGTGATACATTATTATATTGATATTTGATTCTCAGAAAATTTCATCTTGCAATGTCAAGTTTGGCCACTTGGTTCAATAAAGTCAACCATGGTTCATTATGGTCAAACTAAAGTTAAGCATTGGTTAACTAAAGTCAAACATGACTCACTTTAATGTCAACCATGGTTGACTATGCTCAAACTAAAAAAAACTTGGTTGACTATGCTCAAACTAAAAAAAACATGGTTGACCAAGTTATGATGTTCATTAAGGATTGTGTCACATTGCGACTTTGCAGAATGGTTATGCAGTATTGCGACAATGCCCGAAATGTGACATTTAATGCTCAAAAAAATTTCAATGTTGCAGTGTGAACTATGACTATGTGGTTTACTAAACTCAAACATGGTTAATTACATGGTCAAACTAAAGTCAAGGAATGTTAAAACCAAAGTTAACCATGGTTAACTAAATTCAAACATGGATTGATAAAATCAACCATGTTGACTACGGTCAATCAAAAGTCAAACATGGTTGACCAAAGTTATTCATGGTTAGCAATAGTTTTCAGTATATGCCGACACAATTTAAGATGCGACACATTAACAAAGTCACATTCAGCATTCATCAAGGGTTATGTCGCATTGTGATTTTATCAAGGCTTACATTGCGTTCAACATTCATCAAGGGTTATGTCGTATTGTGATGTTTGTCAAACATGCCTAACTGAAGTCCACCATGGTTAACTAAAGTCAAACAAGGCTCGCTAAAGTCAACCATGATTGACTATGATCAAACTAGAGTCAAACATGCTTTACCAAAGTCAGCCATGGTTCGCTACAGTGTCTGGTATATGCTGACACAATTCAAAGTGTGACACATTAGTTATTATATTATTATTTATTTAAATAATATAATTTTATTAATACTATTTTATTTAATGATATTATATTTTCATAATTATTATATTATAAATATTTAAATAATATAAATTTTTATTATCTATTATTACTTTGATTATAATATCTTATTATTGAGAGGAGGATGCATTGGTGAAGGAAGTATCGACGACGTTTCAAGCCCTAAATGCAGGTCCATTTTCATGAGAGCAAGGCTCACCAATATCTTAATTAAATACCATATTCGTATAATAAATAATATTATAATTAATTAATTAAAATATAACATTATAATTGAATGACATTATTTTTAATTAATTATTATAAAATTAATTAATTAAATAATATAATTTTTTTAATACTATTTTGTTTAATGTCGTTATTTTTTAATAATTATTAAATTATAATTATATTATAAAATTTATATTAGAATTTATTAATAATATTATTTTATTAATACTCTGTAGATATTTAGAGGATCATAAAAATTATTTTTCATGTTTCATCTCCAAAGTATTAATAAAATAATATTATTTTTAATTAAAATAAATTTATAATATATTATTATAAATAAATGATATTGTTTTTTTAATTAATTATTGCATGGAGAGAAGCAAGGTATTCTCCAACCCAGTATGGGGGAGAGCATGTTTGCACTGAGAAAAGCGAGGTGTTCTCGAACCCAGTATGGGGGAGATCCTGTCACGTGAGTCACGTGAGTACGTTATGCTAGCCCACATAAATAAAAAATATTAAAAAATAAAAAATGAAAAATATAAATTGCATTTTTCCTTAAAAAAATTAAACTAGCATAGATCCATTTTAAACCTAGATCTATCAAGTACAAAGAGGGATCCAAATTGTAAAAAAATGTACACCTCAAGAAATTGGATCCCTCTTGGTGATTGATAGATCCTGGTTTAAAATGGATCTATGCTAATTATATTTAATTAATTAAACAATGTTATTTCTATTGATACTTTATAGATATGTCTACACTCCCCTCCATTATATTAATATTTTTTTCTATAATATGTGCCAAATTTACTCTAAATTTAGGCCTATTTAAGTATTTGAATATATTAATAAAACTATTGAGATCTTTTTAATTTATAAAATGAGAGTTTCTTATTATTAATATTAAATAAAATAGTTAACACAATTTTTTAAATTATTTTATTTACTTTTTCTTAGAATATAGATTTTTCTATATGTAGAAAAAAATTAAACATGAGAAAAAATATTAAAATAAATATATATCTCATTTTAAGTTTTTTAATTATTATTATTTTTTTCAAAACTTTTCAAACTATCATTTTCAAAATATTTTATTCTTAATAGAGATTCTTTAAAATTCATTTTCATTTACATATATTAAAACTTATATAATTTATTTGATGTAAAATTCATATCTTAATTATTTACAACTTAATAAAATATAAAATTCAAACACAAAGATGATTTATTTAGAAAAACAATTGAAATGCAATCGATGTGGTTAGGTTGAATTTTGACCAGGCAGACTGCTATTCTTAACTACAACATTGACGTAAAAAGGCATATGCCAAAACTAATAGCTTAGAAATCAATTATTGCAAAGGTAATAAAAATATTTAAGTTTTTCCACATGAATTTCCATTGAATTATAGCTGGGAGGTCTGTGCCTGGCTAATTCTTATTAGTAAATGATATTTTTAGATGGTGTTTTAGTCTATGGTTCTTCAAAGTCGAGGCTTACCGATTCCTCTAATGTGTTGTTTGGAAAATTTAATTTGTTCAGTGTTAAGGTTTTTTTTAGATATTTCCAATAAAATTGGAGTTAGTTGTGTTGCATTGTATCTAACGATATTCATTCATGCATGTTTTGCTGTGATATTGATGCTAAAGGTCCTTAGAAATTGTTTTCATTTTGTGGTTATTTGGTCGTCGGAGGAGATCTAGATTCAGATGAATCTTTTAGGCGGAGATCTGCATTCACTATGTAGGCTTGTAAGGCTTGGAATTAGGGGGTTTATTCTATTGGGTGGGCCATGGTTCAATAACTTAACAATTTTTTTAGCATATATAGATGAGAGGAAGAACGTATACTTTCATGAGGATGAGACAAGTGTACTATCCAAATTGATTTTATGATAGTCGTTCCAAATTCAAAATAAACACATACACACACATATATATAGTTAATGCAGTAGATAACGTATGGATAACTCTTAGCTAATATTAAGATTAATATAGACAACCTCTTTAACTATAAAACACTAGTAATAACTTATTTGTAGGGTTTAACTTGTAACTTATTGATGATGTTCATTTGCTACAAGTTAAATAGTTGTACGAGTCTATAATTGACCTTCCATTGTTACCTCATATTACGAGGTAAGCTAAAATTTAAATTTGTCTTAAAATTATTGTTTCATCTTTTCAAATAGATTATTTTATACCTCCCCTTTTACAGGGTATAATTACATTCATTCATATTATATACAAAATTATTACTCATTTTTTAAATGGAATATTCTACTCTTACTTCATATTGTGGAATAGATTGGAATTTAAATTTGACTTACAAATATTTTTTCATCTTTTAAAATGGTAAAAGATTATGTATATCTCCCTTTTTTTTAATTATAACTTGCAAGTTTTTTTATTTAAAAAAATATTTCATTATTAAGTGGAAAAGGTTAGAATTTAAATTTGACTTTGGTTCATGTCATACTCAAAAGTATTGCTTCATATTTTAAATAAAATATTCTAATATTTAGATTGAGGAATATTGTGAAAATTTAACTTAAAATTATTGTTTCATCTTTTAAAATAGATTATTTATATATTTCTTAATTTACAACTTGATATTATAAATATAAAAGTTATTGCTTTATTATTTTATATTATAAAAAAAAGCTTTATAATTTAAAATGGAATATTTCATGCAGGTTATAACTTAGTATTATAAATATAAAAATGAATGCTTCATTAATTTGACATTATAAAGTTAAAAACAGTTGCTTTTAAAAAAAATAGATTACTTCTCTTTATAATGGTTATACTTTTCTCAAATTTTAAAATGAAATATTTCATACATTGTTTACAATATGACATTATAAATAGAAAAGTTATTGCTTTATTACTTTAGAAATAGAAAAGTTATTGCTTTATTACTTTATACTATGTGAAAATATTTATTTATTTTTTCAATGAAGTATTTCATTCTAAAGATTATAATTTAGTATTATAAATATAAAAATGATTACTTATTAATTTGACATTATAAATATAAAAATCATTTTTCCTATTTTTTTAAATAGATTATCATACCAGGGTTATAATTTAGTATTATAAATATAAAAATGATTACTTGACATTGTAAATATAAAAAGCATTTCTTCTGATTTTTTAAATGGATTATCGTAGGCCTCCCTTTTTAATGGTTACACCCTTCTCATATTTTAAACCTCGCATTATAAATATAAAAGTTATTGTTTTATTACTTTATAGTTATATTATGTGAGAAGCTTTATATTTCAAAATGGTGGAGTATTTTATGAGTAATTCTTTTTATAAATGTTATAACTTAATATTATAACTAGCAAAACCACAAGTAAAGTGCTTATGGGAGGAAAACAAGTATAGTTAACCACTTAACTTTGTGGAGATGATTGATTGTTAAACATTAAATTAATTAAGAAATAAACATTAAATTGATTAATATAAACATAAAACAAATACTATTTAATAATAATAATAAAAATCCATTATTGTTGTACCCCTTTCTTTAACCACTACTTAAGTAAAGCTTATTTAAATCTTAATCAAGATGCATTTAAGCATAACAATATACGAGGACTATGAAATGAATCTTGGTTGTACAATTGTTATGCTCAAGTTAATATTGTTGATTAAAAGTTATTGCTTTATTATTTTATATTAGTAAAGTGCTTCATATTTTAAAATGAAGTATTTCACGACGGGTCATTTTTATAAAAGTTATAACTTAGTATTATAATATAAAAATTATTGCTTCTATTTTTTAAAATGGATTATGGCATGCCTCACATGCCTCTCTTTTTAAAGGTTATACCTTGTTTCATATTTTAAAACAAATTATTTCCTTGTTTGATACATACTTTTATAGAGATTATAACATAACATTACAAATTTAAAATGTATTGCTTTATTAGTTGCCATTATAAATATAAAATGTATTACTTCATTTTTATGACTTTCTTTTTCATAGAAAAAAAAACATGTGTTTCATTTTTTATATTGAAAATTTTGTACATTCTTCACATGTTTATCACATTGTAAATCAACTACCATAGTTTACAAACTTTCTGAAGTTTTACATATTTTCTAGTAATTCATTGCTCAAAAGTATATCTTCATTCTATACTTTCAAATCAATTCAAAATTATATGAATTAAAAAAAAAATACATACATAATTTTAATAGTCCATATTTTTTCAATTTTTCAAATTTTTCCCATTTTCTTCATCAAAGCATCTGCTTTTTCAATTTGCTCTCTAAAAATATGAACTATATGAAACGAGTTGAAATCTCCCTCCAATTTCTTTAAGATGTTGCCAATTCCTTTAAGATTAATATTATGGAGAATATTTCTACCATTCATGAAATATGTCCAAATTTCAAAGTCCCCAAAAACCTGAAAGCTTGTAAATTTTCCTCTATAGCAAGCTTCAACAATTTTCTCAAAAATAGACCTTCCACCCTGTTATTTGTACCCCAACAACTATTAGCCATAAAACTAATAGGCCTCCTTTATGATACAATGATTTGGCCTCCCAAACCACATATGTCGTCCTCATAAGCCCCATAAAAAAAAGCATGCATCCCTGCCCATCTTGAGGAATAAGTTTAGGCACCCTTACCTTAACTTCAGTCTCCTTTTCTTAAAAATATAAGAAATGCTACAAAATTACCAGTAATTAGTTAAGCTGGAACAAACCTGTTTTCAAAAATCATTTCATTTTCAACCATCCATATGGCCCAAATAGTCAAGAAAGGAATGCTCTCACAAATTTATATTCTGATTTTTCAAACCAAAGCTTAAGACTATCTTCGATGCCACCTACTTCCCAATGCATCTCCATATGTAAATATTCTCTCAAACCTTTCCATACCATTTTTGAGTAATTACAACCATAAAAGAGATGGCAGCTTGTTCCCTCTTCCTTCATACATATACAACACACTCTCAGACCCTCGAAACCTCCTTTTCTTAACTTGCTAGGACTCTATCCTTTAGAATAATCCACATAAACATGTTTCTCTTATTCGGAGAGAAAACTTTCCACGTCACATTCCACCTTCATATTCTATTTTCTTCCTTTCCTTTCGAGAAAATATTATAAGCTAAATTAACAGAAAAAGATCCATCCACCTTATTTCCTATCCAAATCAAACTATCCTCATCATCTGATAGATAAATAAAACTCCTATGAGTTTCTTCCACCCATCCTTTCCATTGATATGTCATCTTTCCTGTCAAATATAGTGACTTTGTTTCCTTCCACTCCTATATCATACTAGGCATTCCATTCAAAACCACAACATTCCTTAAAGTGGTGACTCTGATATTATTTATGTTCCTTACTAGAAATCTATATAAAATGGCCATCAAACCACTCCCCATTATACTATCCCTTCCAATAAGAGTCATAGATCCATCACCCACCTTCCAGGAAATAATACCACCAACCATGGGGAATCATTGGTTAATATATTTCCAAAAAATAAAACCCCTTTGTAGATTTTTCTCGGATTTTTGATCCACTCAAGAACATTCTTCCCCTTAAGGTATTTACTCTATAACATTGATTGCCATTTTCCAGTCTTTGTTATGAAATTCCAAACTGACTTAGTTGCTAGAGATATGCCAAAATTAAATAGTTCCATAAAACCCAAACCTCCTACTTCTTTTGGTTGTGCTGTAGACGACCAAGATGCCCAATCGATTCCAAGTTTATGAATTTTGGTTCCATAGAAAGTTGAAAGAGATCTGAAGTCCTAAGATTGTTCAACAGCCATTTTGGTATATGAGGATTAATGATCGAAAATACTGGCATTGCATTAAGAAAAAATTGAATTAGCATTGCTCCCCCCCTTTGGAAAAAAAATGGTTACACCTTTAGTTCACTCTAGCCTCTACCTTATCAATCATCTAGTCGTAGTTTTCATTCCTATACAGGTTTGGTTTAATAAAAAAACCAAGATACTTGAAACCCAAAGAAAGATGATAATGATCCATAGCCCAGACCTGTTGAATTCAATTAACTTGGATCTCATCAATTCCTTGAGTATAATAGGCCAATTTTTTAAGATTAATAACCATACTTGTAGCTCTACTAAAACACTCTATAATTTCTTTCACCGCTAAATATTTCTCCTTGGATTCTCCTAGAAAAAGGAGAACATCGTCAACAAATAACGTATGATTCACACTGACCTCCTCCCCGAAACAAATCCCCTGAATTATGTCGCTAGATTTAAGGCCCTGTTGAGCCCTTCAATCATCACCAAAAATAAATAAGGTGATAACAGACAGCTCTGACGCAATCCTCTAGTTGGGAGAAAAACTTTTGACGCAACGTTGTTAATAAAAATTGCAAAGTTAACATATGAAATACAAGTCCAAATCCAGTTTACCACCTCTAGAGAGAAACCACATTGTATCAGAACCAAGCTTATATAGATCCAACATGATCTAACATAATATTTTTCTAAAACAATTTTTATCACCTTTGCTTTGACCTTCTTACTAGTGATTGTATGCAAACATTCCTGGGTCGTCTCCACTACATCATGGATATTTCAGTCTTCAAAAAACCAAATTGTTCCAGTGGGATATGTGTTGAAAGGGAAGTTTTGAACCTTTCTGCTATAATATTTGATATTAATTTATACATTGCATTGCATAAAGATATTGGTCTGGAATCTCTGAAATATTTAGGCTTATCAACTTTAGGAATAAGTACAATGGAAATAGAGTTAAAGTTGGACGGAATCCTACCTGAGGTTCTCAATTCTTTAATAACACTTAATGGGTCTTCCCCCAACACATCAATGAAAGCCAAGAAAATTTCAGCAGTCCATCCATCCGCACCAGTGATCCTTTCCTTTTTACATTTACCAAGTGTAGCTTACATCTCTTGCATGGTTACAGGAGCAAACAGGTTTTCATTGTCTTCTGAATTTATCCATATAAGAAATATTAAGTAGGAATGTACAATATCAACAATATTATTTCCAACTAGTTTAGAATAAATTTCTTTAAAAAAAATAACACCTTCCTCAGCCACATTTTCAAAACCCCTAATAATATCTCCTTCTCCCTTGTTAAGCTCCCATATGGTATTTCTTCTCTTTATTTCATTAGCAAATTTATGGAAATATGTTGAGTTCTCATCCGTGGAGCTAACTATGTTGACCTAATTTTTATCCTCCATTCAACTTCCTTCTCCCTCAAAATACCATTCCTAGTCAATTCCAATTGTGTTAATTTACGCTTTGTTTCTTCTTTACTTGGACCAATGTCACTTTCAAAACATTCCTTGATACCTAGTTCCACCTACTTTAGTTTCATAACTATACTTTTTATGTGATAAATGGACCATTCAATGGCCAACTTCCTCATCACTCTCAAGGAATCAACAAACTTCTTGCTACAAGAAATATCAATTGATTCATCATAATGCTTCTAGTTTGATTTTATCAAATTAACACAATTATCATCTTCCAACCAATGATGATTAAATTTAAAAGGAGTAGTTGGATTTCTCTCCCCTTTATCCATTTGTAGCAGAATAGGTAGATGATTTGATCCTCCACCTATCTCTCTCCATGATCTACATCTTTCCATCTTCCTCAAAATCTCACCAAATAACAAAAATTTTGTCATCCTTTTAGTTATTGTTTCCACCCTAGTTGTTCGATTGAACCAAGTAGGTTTACATTCAACAAGTTGTACATCAATTAAATCATTTACTTGTAATTTATTTAGGAAGTAGTATTGTAATGGATATAGTCTATCCCTCTCCACGCAAACTTCATATCTATGTCGAGTAAAATTCAAATCCCCTACCAACAATAAGGGGAAAATGTTTATCAAATTGCTACCAAAGATCTTATCCCAAAAATACATCCTCTATGTATACAGTCCATACAGGTTAAAGTTAGAATTTTTTTATGTATAATTCCTTACTAATAAAATAAGTCCCCATAATAGAATTCATAGAGAAAGAATATATGAGCTCCAAATCCCATTTCAATCACGTAACAATCCCACCAAGAAGACCGCACCTATCACTCCAAAATTAATTCCAATATTTGAGCAACACCTTCATACATTCATCCAAAACCAAACCACTACACATTGTTTCTTCAATATCTAGAATATCTACATGTTGAAGCCTAACTAACCTAACGAGGGCCATTTTTTTGTTGTTGGCCAACCCATGCCAATTGAGAGAAAGAATTATCATGGGGTAACCCTCCCAATGGGATGATCTCTACGCACCCTTAAAATAAACGAAGCAGCCTTCCTCGAACTATTATTTTCCCTATGAACAGACCTATTTAGAACCATCTTCCCTTTTGTTGATGTTATAAACCCTATCCCTCTAGTAGACAAACCACCCTCTCCTCCAATTCTCCCTTTAGGTATTAATGCATACCGATTAGAATCGTCCCATTTATCATCATTGGTAACCTCCTTTAAAAATATAGGGCTTAAACTATGAGAGAAAACCATAATCTTCCTTTTACAATCCCTCGAATATTTTTCATGGGAATTATTGAGTTTACTCTCTTAAGAAATATTCACAACATAACTATACTTTTCAATAAGAAGAGTTTCTAACAATAAATTTCTTGATTCCTCGAACAAAACCCCAATTATGATCTTATCCATATTATCCACATTTAATGTAGGAAAATCCTTTACGAGCAACATCCTCGAATCATCCTTGGGAAAAAACTCCCCAACCATCTATGTATCTCCTAGATTAATACCACGTGCCGCTTTCACATTACCCCATTTTATTTTTGTTGCAATTTTTGAAGGTAGTTTGACCTCCAATTGAATAGGACACACCTCCAAAGGGTTCTCTTTCCCTTCCATTGCAAATTGAAAATCCTCTTTCCCATTCGTCAAGTTGACCTCCTCTAAGCTCACAACCTTGCTCTCCCAAACTTTTTTCCTAAATTTTACAGCATTGTCTCTCATTACATGCCGGTAGGAGTGGGATCTCACACATATGAAAGGAACATTAACATCGTGTAATGTCCTCTTTTAATTAAATCACCTAGAGACACGTGTTAAACTATGTTATTCTCATTGGTTCAAGCAAGTATTAAAAAAGGGAATAACTGTGGATTAATATCACTAGTAGAATAAAGGAACATCACTTCAGTGTTATTAGATCATCACTAGATTGTAGAAGGCCAGTGGAGAAGATATTAGAAAGCATGGAGAGTATGCATGCCTTATTTCATCTTGCATAAGTCAACAAGAAATCAAAATTGCATACATGCAAAAGTAAATTCATGCAAACTTTAAAAGTTACACCCAAACCCTAAAATCTATATAAAAAGATAGGTTGAACCAAAAAGGAAACCATGATTATTATTCACTTTTGAGATTGGTTACAAGAGAAGCAACAACAATAGTCGGAACAACAAGTTGGGGTTGGGGGTGTGATCCAGCAACTAACAGGTTTTTTCGGTAGTGAAATATATATTCCTTAATAACTTCTGGATAGATCAATTAGATATATCAATAGATCTTCACTGCATTCATTCTTCTATAGAGATCAAGTATACAATGAAGGACAATATTACATAGTCATATTTTACTGTTGGGAAATAGCTGGAAATACCCAACACAATTCACTCTGATCTGAAGATTCATAAGTTCTTCTGCATGTAACTATAATTCTTCTTGGCACTATCATATTACTATACTAGGGGGTTGTTATACCATCTTTTGAACATCCAGAGAAGATACTAGCATAAACGTTCGAGAAGGAGGGTGTCACCCATTCGAAGGAAAAAAATTCCCTAGCTTCCAAGAAGGAGGAAAATCTTATGCATGTGTCAACAATTATCTTCATATAGTCCATATAACTCTTCCTAGAAAGTTTCAGTAACATCGACCAAGTATTAAAGTTGTTATGAGGATATCTCTATCAAAGGAGGGCATTTTTATTATGCATGGGTATCACCTCTCAGCATGCATCAACGTTTTGGATATCTAGTGGATGCATGGCGTGCATGTCTTTTTTATACTGAGGAATATTCACGGCCATTAATATTGGTATGTCACTAAATTCTTACTGAGCTCTATTTCCTATTTTATCTCCATATCTATCATTTTTAGGTTTTTTTTTGCACGTAACCTATTTGCATGCAAAATAAATTATTTCTCAAACCACCTGAAACACATAAAACTATAAACAAACCATCATTACCTATTGGTATAAAGGATAGAATATAAGTTTGAATATTAAAGTGGTATTAGAGCATGTTCCTTGCTAGTTGTGGGCTAGAACACGAATAGTAAATGAATCCAAAAGAAACTGCTTTTGTGACTTATAGAAGAAGGAAGGGAAGGTCAACACAGGGTCTAGAATTTGAAGAGATTAAATCAGAAGACAGAAATTCAGACATGGACCCAATAGGGAAATGATATAGTAGAGGTAATGGAGCAAGGGAAGATGAATACATAATGGTATTCCATAGCTTGGTTAGCGCCTTAAATGACTTAGCTAAGGGACAAAAAGAGGTGTTACATTCTATAAACATGTTGGTTCTTAAGTAAAAAATAGGGTCAGAGTAGTCTACCCATTTCAATGGGAGATAGAGGATCCACCAGTAGTAGCAAGAAACATGCATACACTTATATGAAGAACACTCCTCACATATACAATGAACCTTCCAAACCTACTATGTCTCACTTTTTGGAAAATTCCGTCGTAGGACCAGTCATGCCAGCTGAACCTAGTGAACCATTTGGGGCTTATCAATAAGAATACATGCATTTGGTAGATTATTTTCATTCAGCTATGCCATTCGCAAACTTCTACAATTTGAAAAGAAAGAACCAACCAAGGAATTTTAATAGAGGGTTTACCGAAAACTATGAATTACAGAAGACAGTAGGCAGGTTGACCATTCCTAATTTTGATGGATCTCGCGATTATTCAGCGATAATATGGGTCCCGAAGTTGGATATGTATTTCCAACTAAACCCTATGACAGAGATGGGTGCCATTAAATTGGCTATCTTACATTTAGACGGAGAGCCTTCATGAGTTGTAGTACCATGGGTTAGTGTCATTGGGTCACGACACCATTATATCATACAGTGATTTCACACAGAGGCTCATGGGGAATTTTGATAAGAGGGATCCAAAGATACATTTTAGAGAGATAGCACAACTTAAACAAACTAGAAGATCTGAGGCCTTCATATCATATTTTCAGAGAGTAGCAGTTATGGTAACAGATGTATCCGAGGGCAGGTTGTAATGTCATTTACACAAGCTTTGAAAAATCCTTTATGTGGCTGAGTGAAAGCCTAAAAAGCACCCACTTTATAGGATTACATAAGTAGAAATAGAGACCTACAAGGATCTGTGCCGAAGAACAAGCCTCCACAACAACCTACCATTTCGTTGAAAAACAAGGAAAAGACAGTTCCATGGAAGGAATGGTTGAACAAGGACACACAACTAGATTTGAGAAGGAATAAATTATGTTTCAATTGTAATGAACCTTGGGTACCCGACCATAGATGTATGGGTAAAGGGAAGGTACACCTCATCGAAGTAATTTCAGATCGCACTGAGGAATATGAATTGGAGCATAAATAGGATGGAGAGTTGCATAGTATAGAGTTGGAATAATTTCCATAGAGATAAACTATCTCTACCCTCATAGGAGTCTCCACCTTCCATACTATTAGGATCAAGGGAAGTATCCAGGGACAAGATGCCATTACTTTGATTGATGGTAGGGCCACCCACAACTTTATAAATTCCTCTTGGGTAGAGAGGAAAATATTTCCCACCCAAGACTTTGAGGGATTTACTATTGTCATGGTTGGTAAGCACATGATGAAATACCAATAGAGGATACCTCAGTTGTAGGTACAACTTGGGAATTATACATTGGTTGATGACTTTTATGTGGTAGATGTGACAGACACAAGCATTGTTTTGGGAGTACAATAGTTGTACTCAATTGGGAAATACTCAACAAATTACCAAGCATTAGAGATGGAGTTCTTGGCACCAGATGGGAAAATGGTAGTCCTAAATTAAATTCCCAATGAGGCTTCAGGTTCAGCTACATCAAAGGGAATGACCACCAAATTTAGGCATGATGGAAATACTCACACGAAAATATGGCCAAGTCCAACACATAATACTACAAGGAGGGACCAATGTTATAAAAGAGGCTTTCCGGGTAGACCTCCACACAAAAGTATGATGCACATTAGGGAATTTGGACAAGGATCCAAATATAGGACATTCAATCCTCATAGATACCCAAGAAGGTACGAGGAGGGAATATAGAAAATGGGAGAGAAGAAACATATATTTTGAAGAAAAAGAAGAACCACCCAGCAGTGGTATAAACTGGTTGATACAAATGGATAAGAATAGACATGGACAAATGATTCGGTATATTGGTTGGATTTTGCTTGAGGACAAGCAATTTCGAGCAGGGAGGACCATAATGTCCTCTTTTAATTAAATCACCCAGAGACACCTGTTAACCTATTTTATTCATGTAGGTTCAAGCAGGTAATAAAGAAAATGGAATAACGGAGGAAAAATATCACTAGGAGCAGAAAGGAACATCACTTCAATGTTATTAGATCATCAATAGATTGTATAAGGCCAGTGGAGCAAATATCAACAAGAATGGAGAGCATGCAGGCCTTATTGAATCTTGCATAATTCAATGAGTAATTAGAATTGCATGCATGCAAAAGTAAAGTCATGCAAACCCTAAAATCTATATAAGAAGATAAGTCGAACCAAAAAAGGAATGCATGATTATTATTCACTTTTGAGATTGGTTACAAGAGCAAAAATAATAGTAGCCCCAACAACAAGTTGGGGTTAGGGGCATAAGCGAACAACTAACAAGTGTTTTTAGTAGTGAAATATAACTACCCTAATCACTTCTAGATAGATCACTCAAATCTATCAATATCTATTTAATGCATTCATTCTTCTGCAGAGATCAAGTATACAGTGAAGGACAATATTACAGAGTCTTGTTTTACTGCTAGGAAGTAGATGAAAATACCGAGAACAATTCGCTTTGATCCAGAGAATCATCATTTCTTTCGCATGTCACTATCATTCTTCTCAACATGGTCATATTACTATCACGGGGGCTTCACTTGTTGACCAATATCCTATCACGTTAGTTCATATTGTGGGTTTTAAAATTATTAAAAATTGAACCAATATACTGCAGGTATTGGGGGGATGAGGGGTTTAAGGTGGGGGTTGGGTAGGGTGGTTTATAAGGATTGAGGTATAAAAAGTGGTGGGGAGGAAGTTTTAAGTATTGGGAGGGGGTTTCAACAAAAAGAGTTTTGGTCAATATCTCTGGAAATTAAGGGTATTCTTTAATATCCCACGATCGCACATGATATGTGAGATGTTCACTAAGTGAAGTCCCTGTGATTACTATACTAGGTGATTATCAAACCATATTTTGTGCATCCAAAGCAGATACCAGCATAAACGTGGGAGGAGGGAATCATCCTTTTAGAAGAAAACAATTTGCTAGCTACCAATAAGGAGGAAAATCTTACGCATGTGTTAGCAATTATCTTCATATACGCCATATAATTATTCCTGGAAAGTTTCAACATCATTGACCAAGTATTGAAGCTATTCTGAGGAGATCTCTATCAAAGGAGGGAATTTTTATTATGCATGGGCATCACCTCTGAGCTGGCATCAACGTTTTGGAGATATAGTGGATGCATGGCCTGCATGTCATTTTTATATTGAAGAATATTCATGTCCATTAATATTGGTATGTTACTAAATTCTTACTAAGCCCTATTTCCTATTTTATCTCGATATCTATCATTTTTAGGGTTTTTTTGGCATGTAACCTAATTGCATGCAAAATCAATTATTTCTCAAAACACATGAAACACATAAAAAAATAAACAAACCATCATTACCTATTGGTATAAAGGATAGAATATAATTTTGAATATTACAATGGTATTAGAGCATGTTCCTTGTCAGTTATGGGTTAGAACATGAACAGTAAATGAATGTAGAAGAAACCACTTTTGTGACTTATAGAAGAAGGGAGGGAAAGTACAAAGAGGATTTGGAATTTGAAGTGATTAAATTGGAAGACACAGATTCATACATCAACCCAATAGGAATATGCTATGATAGAGGAAAGGGAATAGAGAAAGATGAATATATAATGGCATACCAAAGCTTGGTTAGCACCTTAAATGACTTAGTTAAGGGACAGAAAGAGGTGTTACATTCCATAAAAATGCTGGTTTTTAAGTCAAAACATGGTTAGTATAGTCTACACATTTCAACGAGAGATAGAGCATCCACTAGTAGTAGCAGGAAACATGCCTACACTCATATGAAGAACAATCCTCACATATAAAACAAACCTTCGAGACGTACTATGCCTCACTTTTTGGAAAATGCCATTGCAAGACCAGCCATGCCAGTTGAACCTAGTGAACCATTTGGGGCTTATATACAAGAATACATGTATTTGGGAGATAAGTTCCATTCATTTATGCCATTCTCAAACTTTTGCAATATGAAAATAAAGAACCGACCAAGGAATTTTAATAGAGGGTTTACCTAAAACTATGAATTGCAGAAGACAGTAAGCATATTGACCGTTCCTAATTTTGATGGATCTTGCGATTGTTTAGTGACAATATGGGTCTAGATGTTGGATATTTATTTCCAACTAAACCCTATGATAGAGACAGATGCCATTAAATTTTCTATCTTACATTTAGATGGAAACGCCCATGAGAGGTGGTACCATGGGTTAGTGACATTGGGTCATGAACAAACCTACACAACAACCTACAATATTCTGTGCCCAAGAACAAACCTACACAACAACCTACCAATCCTCTGAAAAACAAGGAAAATACAATTCCATAGAAGGAATAGTTGAATGAGGACATCTGATGAGATTTGAGAAGGAAGAAGTTATGTTTCAATTGCAATAAACCTTAGGTACATGACCACAGATGTATTGGTAAAGGGAAGGTACACCTCATTAAAGTAATTTCATATAGTAGTGAGGAAGATGAATTGGAGAAGAAATAGGATGGATAATTGCATAGTACGATTTTGGAACAATTTCCACACAGAGAAATTATCGCTACCCTCACAGGAGTCCCCACCTTCCATACTATTAGGATGAGACGAAGTATCCAGGTACATCATGTCATTGCTTTGATTGATGGTGGGGCCACCCATAACTTTATAAATTCCTCTTAGGTAGAGAGGAAAATAGTTCCCACCAAGGCCTTTGATAGATTTACCATTGTGATGGTTGGAAATCAAAGGATGAAATACACATAGAGGATAACTTAGTTATAGGTACAACTTGGGAATTATACATTATTTGATGAATTTTATTTGGTAAATGTGCCAAACATTAGCATTGTTTTGGGAGTACAATGGTTGTACTCAATTGGGAAATACTCAACAAATTACCAAACATTAGAGATGGATTTCTTTGCACCAAATGGGAAAAGGGTAGTCCTAAGGGGAATAACCAATAAAGCTTCAGGTTGAGCTACATCAAAGGGAATGGGCACCATATTCAGGAATGAGGACAAGCCTCACATGAAAATATGGCCAACTCCAACACATAAGACTTCAAGGAAGGACTTGTGGTATAAAAAGGGATTTTCGGGTAGACCTCCACACAAACATATGATGGGCATCAGGTAATTTGGATGAGGAACCAAGTCTAGGATGTTTAATCCTCAAAGGTACCCAAGAAGATACAAGGAGGGAAGATAGAACATGGGAGAGAAGAAACATAAATTTGAAGAAAAAGAATAACCAACCAGCAATGGTATAAACTGGTTGATACAAATGGACAAGAATAGAAAGGGACAAATGATTTGGTATATTGGTTGAATATTGCTTTAGGACAAACAATTTCAAGCAGGGATTACCATAATGTCCTCTTTTAATTAAATCACCCAAATACACCTGTTAACCTATTTTATTCCTGTAGGTTCGAATGGCTATTAAAGAAAATGGAATAACTGAGGACTAATATCACTAGGAGATGAAAGGAACATCACTTCAGCATTATTAGATCATCAATAGATTATATAATGCTAGTGGAGAAGATATCAACAAGCATGTGAAGCATGCACTCCTTATTTCATCCTACATAAGTCAATGATCAATTAGAATTGCATACATGCAAAAGTAGAGCCATGCAAACAATAAAACTTACATGCAAACCCTAAAATATATATAAGAAAATAAGTTGAACCAAAAATGCATCCCTTATTATTATTCACTTTTGAGATTGGTTACAAGAGCAGAAATAACAATAGCCACAATGACAAGTTGGGGTTGGGGGTGTGAGCCAACAACTAACAAGTGTTTTCAGCAGTGAAATCTGTCTTCCCTAATCACTTCTATATAGATCACTCAAATCTATCAATATCTCTTGACCACATTCATTCTTCTGCAGAGATCAAGTTTACAGTGAAGGAAAATATTATAGAGTCACATTTTACTGATAGGAAATAGATGGAAATACCGAGAACAATTCGCTTTGATATAGAGACTCATCGTTTCTTTTTCATGTCACTATAATTCTTCTCAGCAGGTTCATATTACTATACTAGATGACTATAAGACCATATTTTGCACATCTAAAGTAGATACTAGCATAAATGTGGGAGAAGGAGGGCATCACCCATTCAAAAGAAAACAATTTGCTAGCTTCCAAGAAGGAGGAAAATCTAACACACGTGTCAGAAATTATCTTCAAATAGGCCATAAAACTCTTCCTGGAAAGTTTCAGCATCATTGGCCAATTATTAAATCTATTCTGAGGATATCTATATCAAATGATGCCATTTTTTTTATGCATGGGAATCACCTCTAAGAACGCATCAACGTTTTGGAGATCTAGTGGATGCATGTGTTTTATATATTGAAGAATATTCAAATACTTGGTATGTTACTAACTTCTTACTTAGTCCTATTTCCTATTTTATCTCTATATCTATCATTTTAAGGGTTTTTTTGGCATGTAACCTATTTGCATCCAAAATCAATTATTTCTCAAAACACTTGAAACACATAAAACTATAAACAAATCATCATTACCTATTAGTATAAAGGATTGGATAAAAGTTGGGATATTACAGTGGTATCAGAGCATGTTCCTCACCAGTTGTGGGCTTGAATGAACAATGAATGAATCGAGAAGAAACTACTTTTGTGACTTATAGAAGAAGGAAGGGAAAGTACACAGAGGATCTAGAATTTAAAGAGATTAAATTAGAAGACAACAATTCATACATGGACCCAACAAGGATACAGTCTAATAGAAGAAATGGAACAAGGGAAGAAGAAGATAGAATGACATTCCAGAGCTTGGCTAGCACCTTAAATGACTTAGATAAGGGACAAAAAGAGGTGTTACATGCTATAAACAAGTTGATTCTTAAGCCAGAATAGGTTCAGAATAGTCTACCCATTTCAACGGGAGATAGAAGATCCGCTAGTAGTAGCAGGAAACATGCGTACACTCATATGAATAACACTCCTAACATAAACACCAAACCTTCCATACCTACTATGCCTCACTTTCTAGAAAATGCCATCGCAAAACCAGTCATGCCAGCTGAACCTAGTGAACCATTTGGGGCTTATCTACAGGAATATAGGGATTTGGGAGATGGTTTCCATTAAGTTATGCCATTCTCAAACTTCTGCAATATGAAAAGAAAGAACCGACCAAATAATTTTAATAAAGGGTTTACTCAGAAATATGAAATGCAGAAGAGAGTAGGCAGGTTGACCATTCCTAAGTTTGATGGATCTCGCAATTGTCTGGTGAGAATATGGGTCCAAAAGTTGGATACATGTTTACAACTAAACCCTATGAAAGAGATGAATTCCATTAAATTGGATATATTACATTTAGACAAAGAGGCTCGTGAGTGGTGGTACCATGGGTTAGTGACACTAGGTCATGACACCAATACTTCATACAATGATTTCACACAAAGGCTCATGGGGAGGTTTGATAAGAGGGATCTGAAGGTACATTTCAGAGATCTAACATAACTCAAACATACTAGTAGTGTCAAGGCATTCATATAATAGTTTTAGAGAATAACAGTTATGGTGGCGGATGTATCTGGGGGAAGGTTGGTCATGTTATTTACATAAGCTTTGATAGAGAATTTACGTGGGTGGGTGAAAGCATAAAAACCATCCACTTTATAGGATTGCATAAGTAGAACCCAAGGCCTACAATATTATGTGCCCAAGAACAAGCCTCCACAACAACCTACCAATTCACCAGAAAACAAGGAAAAGACAATTCCACTAAAACAATGGTTGAACAAGGACGCACAACGAGATTTGAGAAGGAAGAAATTATGTTTCAATTGCAAAGAAACTTGGGTACTTGGACAAAGATGTATGGGTAAAGGGAAGGTACACCTCATTGGAGTACTTTCATATAGAAGTGTTGAAGATGAATTGGAGCAGAAATAGGATGCAGAACTCCATAGTACAGAGTTGAAACAACTAGTGTTTCTTAATGTTATTTTCACATGTTTACAGCATCAGGATGTAGAGTCATCCATGCTAGACCTTAGTGGGGTTTTTGATGTTGTAGTTAATGATGCATCTACAATAGGGATAAGTCACCCAAAGGTACATCTACTTGAATATTTGTAATTTCACAGTTGATTTGTATTGTATATGGACATGCATAATGTCTAATTATTTTATCATTTGGTGAATGTAGCCACACCTTGGTCCATTAGTGCATGCAACCAAGGTTGATGTTCAACCTACAACTCCTCTTTCTACTGAAGAAGCCCAGTCTCAGTCCTAGTCCCAGGAACAAATTTTTTTGGTGAGATGTTCATTATTTACATAATTAATTAGTACTTTCTCATTCATGTACATGTTGATAATTGTTGAGATAATTGACATAATTTTTTTATTCGCAGAGAAGCATTGTAGAGAGACTCTATGAAAGGAGGAGGATACTAGAGGCATCTATACCCCAGATGGATGTAGTGAGTGTTTGTTTTATGTAGAATTGAGTCGCATTTTAAATTTTCAAACTTTGTTATTGCTGGAAAGTACTAGTTCAGTTACCTGATCAAGAAATACTGTCATTTGCTTGCAGTCGCCAGAGATGCACAGTGGTCATGGATAGAGGAAAAAAGCATCAAGGTTGGGAAAAAACAAGAGAAAGTTAGGGTTTTGATGTGTTATTCTAGGGAAAATATGTATTTCTCTGTACAAGAGGAAGTTAGAGTATAGGGGCGCGGTCTAGGACAGATGTACTTTTGTTTGCATGTACATCAATGATGTTTTTGATACATGTACATTGACATGCCATATAAGGGCCTTCTATTTTTGTATTATAACTTTCATGATATAAAAAATATTTTATATCAAGGCTCTTGAGATCTTCATGGTTTAGTCTTTTAAGTGTGATTATACATGTGTGGCCAAGAATGTTTCTATGTGTAATGTTCCCAAATTTTGATAGATTTTACAATTGCATAGAGATATTAGTTATAAATTAGATAACAATGCACAATTACAATATTACGTAATGACAAAAATGTACATTTAAATTGTTTTTTACCATGATCCAATTGCATATACAATGTTAAATTGTATTCACAAAGATGGAACATACCTAAGACACATAAGCACCCAACACAACTAATCAACTAATCCAACTAAGTGGAATACAAACGCACCTTACCCACATAACAATCTAAAAAACTTTTAAAGGATGCACGGAGTTGAGACACCTAAGTGATGCACTTATGTGGTCTACATAAATGAAATTGGTGTTTGGCATGATGTCTTTCATCTAAGGAATATATGGGATGCACATCAAACCTAAAAGTATCCGAGTATAAGGTTGATTCACGATCGAGGAATTTTCAAAGTTGACCCCTATGTGCAAATATTTCACATTCCCTTACTGAGCAAAACCCTAGTTTCCAAAATTGACCTAAAACATGATCCGTTGTCCATGGAGCTAGAGTAGAGGGCCACCCCCACCACTATTCCAATGTCTTGAATCCAACAGAGTTGAAAGATCGTTTATTCGAGCCATGGTCATCATTATATGGCACATTGAAGTACACCTCCTATAGGATTTCAAGGACACCTATTGAATCCCTACCCGGGGCATAAAATGGAAACCATGCATGAAAATGGAGTTCCAATGGGTCATGCAAGTTTTTTTAGGGAGGTTCTATGTGGGATCACTATCCACATGTTCACGGTCGAGGAATTTCCAAAGTTGACCCATATGTGCAAAAATTCACATTCCCTTGCTCAACAAAACCCTA
The DNA here is from genome assembly GCA_001517045.1 of Pseudotsuga menziesii. Taxonomy (NCBI): domain Eukaryota; kingdom Viridiplantae; phylum Streptophyta; class Pinopsida; order Pinales; family Pinaceae; genus Pseudotsuga; species Pseudotsuga menziesii. The sequence continues at coordinate 77,175 of LPNX010436801.1, read as the reverse complement.
GTTTCGAAAAGTGACCTAAAATATGATCCATTGTCCATGGAACTAGAGTAGAGGGCCACCCCTAGCACTATCCATATTTCATGAATCCAATAGAGTTGGAGATTCATCAATTCGAGCCATGGTCATCATTCGATGGCATGTTGAATCCCACCTCCTACAGGCTCTTAGGGACACCTGTTGAATCCTTACCTGGGGCATAGAATGGAAACCATGCATCGAAATAGGTTTTTAGTGGGTCATGCAAGCATTTTTCAGTAGGTTCCATGTGGGAATGCTAGACACACATTCATGGTCAAGGAATTTTCAAAGTTGACCCCTATGTGCAAAAATTTCACATTCCCTTACTCAGCAAAATCCTTATTTCCAAAATTGACCTAAAACATGATCCCTTATCCACGTACCCAGAGTAGAGGGACACCCTTGGAACTATTTTGATGTACGGAATCCAACGGAGTTGACGGTTCGTTAATTCGAGTCACGGTCATCATTCTATGTCACATTGAATCCCACCTCCTACACGATTTCAGGGACAGATGTTGATTCTCTACCTGGGACATAGAATGTAAAATGTGCATCAAAATTGGGTTCCAGTGGGTCATGAAAGCATGTTTAGGGAGGTTCCATGTAGGAATGCTATCCATATGTTCACGGTCGAGGAATTTGCAAAGTTGACCCCTATGTGCAAAAATTTCACATTCTCTTGCTAAGCAAAACCCTAGTTTCCAAAATTGACCTAAAATAGGACCCCTTGTCCATGGAACCAGACTAGAGGGCCACCCCTATTACTATCCCGATGTACTGAATCCAATGGAGATGACGGTTCGTCAATCCGAGCCACGTCCATCATTCTATGACATGTTAAAGCCCACCTCCTACAAGCTTTCACAGACACGTGTCACAATCCCTACCGGGGGCATAAATTGAAAACTGTGCATCAAAATAGGGTTCCAATGGGTCATGAAAGTGTTTTTCAGGAGGTTCATGTGGTAACCCTAGCCACATGGTCACGGTCGAGGAATTTGCAAAGTTTATCCTTGTGTGCAAAAATTTCACATTCCCTTATTGAGGAAAACCCTACTTTCAAAAATTGACCTAAAACATGATCCCTTGTTAATAAGCCCAAAGTAGAGGGTCACCCCTGGCACTATTCAAATGTCCTCCCTCCGCTCACCCACAGCCTATTTGGGAGAACGCATCCCTCCGCTCTCAGAAAGAAGTAATATTCCTAGGGTGGAAATCTCGATTTCCAGTTTGAGATGCATTCAAGAGAAATATGAGTTAATGTTTTAATGTTCAGGGCCGCCATCTTTATTTGGATTGTTGATTTCATCTATCTTTATCTCAATTGTTGATTTCTTTCCTCCAACACGTAAAAATCAACAGAGTCAAGTGTTGATATTAACTTTGTTCTGAACAACCTATACATCTTTCTTATATTAAATTATATAAAGTTGATATATAGCACATCAACATTAGAAACATGATACTTCTTATCCACCCATTTAAACTTAAGAAAAGTATCTCATAACAATTAACAATGGTTATTCAAACCCACATTATACTAATATAACATATACCCGTTGAAATCTGAACAACAACATATATATTCAAACATTAAATAACATCTCATTTATGTATATATATTTTAGAACTTCTGCACATTATTATATAAAACTGGAGATTGCATAATGACATCTTATTTATGTTCAAACTTATGACTTCATATGATATGTATATAATTTTAGGACTTTGAAGTTTGATAAATAGGAAGAAGTTTGATAAAATTTCCTTTTGTCTTTCCATGGAGGATTGAATCATTACCTTAACACCATCTTCATACAAAATACAATTGCTAACTTGAGGCTACAAGCTATCTCCTTCCCTCCTCTTCTGAACCCTCTCTGAACCCTTGTCATATCTCCATAAATACCTTGGTTCATGCCACCATATGTCAATACAGACTTCCAGGAAAAGCTTGAAAAGGCTCGAATGGTATGATCCCTCCGTCACCCTACCTAGAATGAAAAGGGTGATTTGGTCTGTGAAGATGCGTTGTTAGGTGCTCCATTTTCCACATCTAGGCTGAACTTCAACCTCTTAGATGGGTAGGGTTAACCTAAACATGCTAAACATGATTGATACTGATGCGGTTAGGGATCGGATTGGGGGGTTTAAATGAGGGAACATGGAGACGAGGGAGATGGGAGGGCTAGAGGTAAAGACTAAGATGGAGGTATTTAGATGGGATAGTTGGGAATTGAGAGGAGGGAAGCTAAGTGATATTATTACACTGGACAGGGGGGTTGTGGAGGAAATATCCTCTGAAGATTGCGTAAGGTACGGGTACAACCCAATTAAGGGGAGGCATCCATATCCTGTCTAAATACCTGGGTCAGGTTGAGAGAGGCATCAGAGAGGTTCTTAGACGCATCAGAGAGATGAGGTATAACAATTAAGATGTGGGCTGAGTACCCGGAACCTTTCACATTACAACCTTCGAGAGGGAAGACCTAGGTCCTTTTACAACCCAGTGAAGGGAAAGCACCCATATCCTATCTAAATACCTGGGTCTCCTCTTGGTTCATAGAATATATATTTACCATAGTCTAAAGAGCCACCACAATGGGGATGACTTTAGGGCTAAATACTTTGCCAGAAATTTCTTCCAATTCATTACTATGGCTATCAAAATCATGAGCATCGACATGTAAGTTCCAAATCCAAGTGCACCAAAGAATCAAAAAGTAAAATCTGTTCCAAAGTACAACCTTCTATTCAGTAGTAACAATATTGAGAATAAATTCCCATTTTATGGTACCTGTGGGTGCAACGTTTCTACCGTCGATTCGGCAGCATATCGGGATTTTTCCTGCCACTCTGCGCTCTTTTCTCAGTTTTTTCCCCTTCTACGCGGGCTTCCTCTGCGTGAGAATCCCCTACGTTACAACTGATTCCTTCTACATGGCAGACTCCAAGGTCATTAAGATTGGAGGACCATGATGGCTAAGGGATTCTAGGGATCATGTTGTCCTTATCGTTGCAAGAGATACTGCTACACACATGTTTTTATTCATTTAGGAGGCAGGAACAGTGGTAGCTGCTTAGGGAGGAGGGAGAGAGGGTTTGCTTGGGTTTAGCGGGGCAAGCAATGGAATCTTGCTGAGTATTAGTACATGATTCAATTGGATGGAACACTATGTTTTAAACCCCGTAGGCGAGTCTTTGGTGCTTATTTCGTTCATTACAAACTGTTAAGGTAAGGCCACCTTTTAAGGAGTGAATTTCCCCATTTTTTCAAGGACAAGGGTGAGAACAGGGTCATGATTGATTGATTTATAAAACCCCGGTATTTTTGTCATTTACAATTGTGTTTTTATTCATTTAGGAGGCAGGAACACTGGTAACTACTTAGGGAGGAGGGAAAGAGGGTTTGGTTGGGTTTAGCGGGGCAAGGAATGGAATCTTGATGAGTATTAGTACATGATTCAATTGGATCGAACACTATGTTTTAAACCCCATAGGCAAGTCTTTGGTGCTTATTATGTTCATTACAGACTGTTAAGGTAACGCCACCCTTTAAGGAGTGAATTTCCCCATTTTTTCATAGACGAGGGTGAGAACATGGTCATGATTGATTGATTTATAAAACCCTGGTATTTTTTGTCATTTACAATTTACCTTAATAGATCCCACCTCTCCTTATTTGGTTGGCAGGCTAACCTGACTTCAAGAAGTATGCCTTAATTAGGACCTTATGGATAGTGATAATATGGTGTACTCTCAAAAAGATGCATGATGCATATATCTGATCTGTATCCACTTTCAATTTATGTTGTTCTCCAATCACACCGATGTCTCGTTCACGAGTACATCATGAATAAGCTCAGACCAAGGAAATAATTCATACCTACATTTTCCTTGGCTTTTATAGCTCACCCACAAAATTTTATAATATCAGTCATGATGCTATTACTAGTATTGGTATCTGCACTCTCTTACTACTAGTTTATTACTTCCGGTGCTTTCTACTAATATGGGTACTGCTATACCTACGGGGTACTTTGCATTTGCTTGCTCTTGGTTCTGCTTCTTCATCTCGATCTCGGTCTTGAAAGACTGAATCTAGGTCTTTTTCTTTCAATTCATATTCTCGCTCACAAACATCATAATCATCACGATCATCATGAGCTGGATCTGGATCTAAATAATGAAAACTTGGATCTCGATCAGTCTCAATGACCTATGGATTCTAGTTGATCTTGTTGAATCAGAACCAATTGCAGTCTCAATGACCTATGGATTCTAGTTGATCTCGTTGAATCAGAACCAATTGCAGTCTCACGAGTTGCATTTGACCCATTTGATAAAGTTCTAGTAAATGATGCATTTGTCCCATTTTAGTATAGCAAATGAAAGTTTGAATAATGTAACTAAAGATACAATTAACCAACACAAACTCGTAAAATAGAAGATCAAAAAACTAGAAAAGTAGAAAATCAACAAAGTGATGAAGTAGAAAAAAAACAAACTGGTAAATAAATAACCTTGCATTTATTGCTGTTGCACTGTTCTTTGCAATTCCTACCGCTTTTTTACTTATCATTTTTCAGTTCCATCTAGAAATTTTGAAGAGTACTTTCCAATGGAGTACTTCACATCATTAGGATCTGATGCTACTCTTTTTGATAGTAATTCAATCGAGCTAGATTAGGTAATATAAGTGCATAGAATAACATCATATTTGCTTCATTTTTCCACATGCGCTCAATCCCCAAAACTTTGGTGCATCTTCCATGAAGGTAAAAATAGTCGAAAGGAATTCATTAATAAACTCCGGCAGCCCTCGGTCCAGCTAAAAATATAGTTCGTTCCACCGAGTTAAAGAAAGTCAAATTGGGAAGGCCAGGCAATAAGAACGTTTGGACAGATATATATTCATTTAATATAACAGCAGGAATAAAAAAGCCATCATACATGATATTACACTTAAGAAATAAACCCATAATACATCACATCATCTAATCCATCATTTACTCATAATCACAGAACTACTAAGAATCATTGGTTCTATGACTTGGAAATCATTAAGATTTTACTTAATTTACTCCAAAATCCCTCGTCGCTGTAGGCGGCTGTCGTTGTAAGGCAAGTCGCGAAGCAAGGTCTGTCTGGTTGGTCATCTATATGTTGCGTCTTTATTAGGAATTTCAGATGGATCAGTACAATAGACAACATAAGTTAAGGATCTTTCATTTGCTTTACTTTTAAATTTTTACATTATATTTTTACGTGTAAATCCATAAGCTTATACACCATTAATTTAATGTTTAGTATTTACTTAATATTTATATCTACAAAACTAAATAAATAACTACAGCTATAAATATTTACCAACCACTTAAATTGTGGTTATACTAATTATATAATACTGAAAATTACAAATCAGAATGAGTACATGACAAATATATAACTGAGAACATTATTCCAGAAACACTAAACATAGTAATAACTCAAACTTAGCAGATTGCCTCTGACAGTCTGATCCAGTAATAGAAAGCATGTCACCAAACTGATAACATGATTCCAAAAACAGTAAACATAGTAATAACTCAAACTTAGCAGATTTTGATTGCCTGGTGACAGTCTGATCCAGTGATAGAAAGCATGCCACCAAACAAATTTTGATTTTGGCTCGAGTAACAGACAATCCAATAATAGTAAACATGTCACTCTCTTATTCTATAAAACGCTGGTAGACTATTCCATATGCCGAAACTATGGATAACTTGGGAGGGAGAGATGCTATAAAAAAAACTAAGCAGAGATTGGTTATGACATATATGAATAGACTAATTAAGAGATTATTAATGGGAGTTGGTCTCAGCGTGAATGAAAGAAAGGAGGGAAAGCTTAGGGAGTTGGAGGAAACACAATAATCGTTTGGAGAAGATGACGAAGAGGGGAACCCAACACTGGAGGACGCGGATCATGAGGAAGATGAAGTAGAGGATCTGATGACACATAACTTGCTTTGTGAACGATATGATAATGAAGGAAACGTAAAGGTGCGGATTCCATTGCAGTCTGATGTTAAGCTCAGCTGGTCCGACGATGACCTAACGGGGAACGGCACGTCGCATTTCTCATGGGGGCTGCTGACGAGCCGAGCTGGGCAATACCCCTTCAGAATGGAATTGTGATCAGTTAAGGAGGACGAGACTAGAATAGATGATACAATACAGCCTGGAAGCTCCACTTTGAATTCACCATTTTCATCTGTTTCTCCTTCAATGGAAACCAGCTGGTCTGCTCTCGTTTTCCTGTTGATGCCGCGGTTGATACTTGAACTGAACTGCAGCAGGTGTAACCGAGCATTCGTGGTAAGACGGCTGAAGGCATTAATGAATGGAAGAGTTTCAGGTCGATCCATTCAATATTTCCCTTCTTGGAGCGAACTCCCAATTAATAAGCATATATAATAGAAAGTCATGGCAGTCTTAATAAAAGTAATCCCACTCTGCGGGGGAGTCTGCTCAGAGAGGGTTCAGAAGAGGTTCTGAGAGGCATCAGAGAGACTAGGTATAACAAAAGTTATCGCACTCTGCCAGGGAGTCTGGTCAGAGAGGGTTCAGAAGAGGTTCTGAGAGGCATCAGAGAGACTAGGTATTACAATCTTGAAAGCCATAGTGTTTATGGCTAGAGCGGTAAACCAGATACCTGCTACAGGCCAAGTAGCTAAGAAGAAATGTAAAGAACTGGAGTTATTGAAACTAGCATACTGGAAGATCAATCGGCCAAAATAACCATGAGCAGCTACAATATTGTAGGTTTCTTCCTCCTGACCAAATTTGTAACCTGCATTGCTCATGCTCTGATTGTTCGAGCCGGTTTATTACTGTTCGCTGCCGCCGTTGCTATCGCCCTTGTAACCTGCCTGTGGAGATAGAGATAGAGAACCTGGCATAGATACCCAATCTTGAGTGAAGTCAATACCAAGAATTCGATCTTTTTTGATAAAATCATCAGGCAATAGATCAACAAACCCTAAAGTGACTTCTAGTTTTCCTTCAAGTTTACCTGCTAAGTGAATATGATCTCCACCTGACATACGCAATGCTTTAGCGAGTACATGGAAGTGTATTAGTTAGTTACTAGTTAGTTTATCCACCTACTTTAAAGAGGTAAATGAAGAACATCCATGCCCAAATTAAACTAATTACCATATTCTTATAAATATCCATTTAACATATAACATATGAATATTGAACTAACAAAAAATACTATGTTGTATGTGCAATTCTGCTTAGTTTCGCCTATAGTTGCACCTTAGCTACTGCAAGCTATGGAGCCCAAGAAGAACCGATATCTGTTGTCTTGAAGGGCAGAGTAGTTTGCAATGCTTGCAGTTCACATGAAAAGAACTTTTTAGATCAACGATATCATATCTGGTATGATCTATTTCTTCATTTTTTTTATACAAATGTAGATCGACTTAACCGTAAGAACACCCGACTTTGTTTTTTATGATGCTAAATTGAATTGTAAATGAACAGGTGCCGTGGTTGCTGTGGAGTGTAACCGCGGCCTCAACAGGAAAACGAGAGCAGACCAGCTGGTTTCCATTGAAGGAGAAACAGATGAAAATGGTGAATTCAAAGTGGAGCTTCCAGGCTCTATTGTATCATCTATTCTAGTCTCGGCCTCCTTAACTGATCACAATTCCATTCTGAAGGGGTATTGCTCAGCTCGGCTCGTCAGCAGCCCCCATGAGAAATGTAACGTGCCGTTCCCCTTTAGGTCACCGTCGGACCAGCTGAGCTTAACATCAGAGTCCAATAGAATCCGCACCTTTACGTTTCCTTCATTATCATATCGTTCACAAAGCAAGTTATGTGTCAATCACTGCAGGCTCCTCATCAGATCCTTTACTTCATCTTCCTCATGATCCGCGTCCTGTCCTCCAGTGTTGGGTTTCCCTCTTCGTCATCTTCTCCAAACGATTATTGTGTTTCCTCCAACTCCCTAAGCTTTCCCTCCTTTCTTTCATTCACGCTCAGACCAACTCCCATTAATAATCTGTTAATTAGTCTATTCATATATGTCATAACCAATCTCTGCTTAGTTTTTTTTATAGCATCGCTCCCTCCCAAGTTATCCATAGTTTCTGGATATGGAATAGTCTACCAGCGTTTTATAGAATAAAGAGAGTGACATGTTTACTATTATTGGATTGTCTGTTACTCGAGCCAAAATCAAAATTTGTTTGGTGGCATGCTTTCTATCACTGGATCAGACTGTCACGAGGCAAGAATCAAAATCTGCTAAGTTTGAGTTATTACTATGTTTACTGTTTTTGGAATAATGTTATCAGTTTGGTGACATGCTTTCTATTACTGGATCAGACTGTCACCAGGCAAGAATCAAAATCTGCTAAGTTTGAGTTATTACTATGTTTACTGTTTCTCGAATAATGTTATCAGTTATACATTTGTCATGTATTCATTGTGATTTGTAATTTTCAGTATTATATAATTAGTATAACCATAATTTAAGTGGTTGAAGTGGTTGGTGAATCCTTGTAGCTGTAGCTGTTTATTTAGTTTTGTAGATATGGATGTTAAGTAAATACTAAACATTAAATTAATTGTGTGTAAGCTTATGGATTTGCACTGTGTAAAAATGTAATCTAGAAATTTAGAAATAAAGCAGGTGGAGGATCCTAAGCTTGCACACAATAACTCAACACTATAAACACATTCATGCGTAAATTAAACTAATTACCATATGCTTATAAATATCTATTTAAGGTATAACATATAAATATTAAACTAACAAAAAAACAAAAAATACTGTGTAATAAATAATAAACAAAAAACAAAATCTAATAATAATTATTAGACTTTAATGAATTATAATAATTAAATAATGAATTCTTAAATAAAACTTATTTAAATCTTAATTAAGGTGCATTTAAGCATTATATTTAAATTAATCTCATTGATTCAAATCGAAAATATGACATAATAATTAAAGGAAGACCTAATAATTATATACATAACATATGAAGTCATAAGTTTGAACATAAATAAGATGTCATTATACAATCTCCATTTTTATATAATAATGTGCAGAAGTTCTAAAATATATATACATAAATGAGATGTTATTTAATGTTTGAATATATATGTTATTGTTCATATTTCAACGGGTATATGTTATATTTGTATAATGTGGGTTTGAATAACCATTGTTAATTGTTATGAGAGACATTTTCTAAGTTTAAATGGGTGGATAAGAAGTATCATGTTTCTAATGTTGATGTGGTATATATCAACTTTATATAATTTAATACAAGAAAGATATATAGGTTGTTCACAACAAAGTTAATATCAACACTTGACTCTGTTGATTTTTACCTGTTGGAGGAAAGAAATCAACAGTCGAGATAAAGATAGACGAAATCAAAAATCCAAATAAAGATGGCATTCATGAACATTAAAACATTAACTCATATTTCTCTTGAATGCATCTCAAACTAGAAAATGAGATTTCCACCCTCGTAATATTACTTCTTTCTGAGAGCAGAGGGATGCATTCTCCCAAATAGGCCGTGGGTGAGCGGAGGGAGGACATCTGAATAGTGCCAGGGGTGACCCTCTACTTTGGGTTCATTAACAAGGGATCATGTTTTAGGTCAATTTTTGAAACTAAGGTTTTCCTGAGTAAGGGAATGTGAAATTTTTGCACATAGGGATCAACTTTGCAAATTCCTCGACCGTGAACATGTGGCTAGCGTTACCACATGGAACCTCCCGAAAAACACTTTCATGACCCACTGGAACCCCATTTTGATGCACAGTTTCCATTTTATGCCCCCGATAGGGATTGTGACACGTGTCCATGAAAGCTTGTAGGAGGTGGGCTTCAACATGCCATAGAATGATGGACGTGGCTCGGATTGACGAACTGTCAACTCCATTGGATTCAGTACATCAGGATAGTAATAGGGGTGGCCCTCTAGTCTGGTTCCATGGACAAGGGGTCCTATTTTAGGTCAATTTTGGAAACTAGGGTTTTGCTTAGCAAGAGAATGTGAAATTTTTGCATGTAGGGGTCAACTTTGCAAATTCCTCGACCGTGAACATATGGATAGCATTCCCACATGGAACCTCCCTAAACATGCTTTCATGACCCACCGGAACCCAATTTTGATGCACATTTTACATTCTATGTCTCGGGTAGAGAATCAACATCTGTCCGTGAAATCGTGTAGGAGGTGGGATTCAACATGTCATAGAATGATGACCGTGACTCGGATCGACGAACCATCAACTCCGTTGGATTCCGTACATCAAAATAGTTCCAAGGGTGTCCCTCTACTCTGGGTATGTGGATAAGGGATCATGTTTTAGGTCAATTTTGGAAATAAGGATTTTGCTCAGTAAGGGAATGTGAAATTTTTGCACATAGGGGTCAACTTTGAAAATTCCTTGACCATGAATGTGTGTCTAGTATTCCCACATGGAACCTACCGAAAAATGCTTGCATGACCCACTAAAACCCTGTTTCGATGCACGGTTTCCATTCTATGCCCTAGGTAAGGATTCAACAGGTGTAACCCATTATACTATGAAACAAGAACTTTATACTAAGAATGAGAACTCTAGCCATAAAAACAATGATTTTTGCATAAAAAACACCCTCGAAATAGAAAAGTGTTGATACGAGTATACAAGTTTTTTGGGGGGGGGTAAAAAATAGAGCCATGGCCTAAACATGCCATACTGTTGTTTACAAAAAATTTGAAATCAACCCCTAAATTGGAAAAATATTTTTTTGTTCAAGGGATAAATTACAACTTTTTTGAAACTTGCATATTAAACAAAAACAAATATTTCATAAATAATTTCAGCACTCTAACCATTAAAATCAAACAAATTATGATGTGATTCATAATGAAGTCATATATTAGACCTTACAAGAACAAATTATTCATATAAATTGTCAAAAACTCATTTATAGTTTCAATTACAAATATCATATTGATAAAAAACATCTAAAATGTTTCATGTGAAATTCTTTAAACTCATCTCTCGGTCTGACACCCCATCATAATCTATATTTTTTTGCAAATGAGCAATTAGATATAAATAAATAAAAATAAACCCCTCACCCCATTACATTACATTAAAAAGAAAAATTAAACACCCCCACTCCTAACCCTTAAACCCCCAACAACACTACATTCACAAAATTTAAAACACCTCCCTCTAACCCTCTAAATCCCCCAACAACATTATATTTTAAAAATGACATAATATATTGATATAATGTAATGTATAATATAATATAATGACAATATTTAAAAAAAAAACATAATATGTTGATATAATATAATGTAATGGCATAATGCCATGACATAATGTGCCTTGGACGAATGCTATTTCAACAACTTATTCTGCATAGAAAAGGTTGTTCTATTTCAGGATGAGCACACTATGACAGAAACCTCATTATATTTAAAAAATGACATAATATATTATACAATATAATGTAATGACCATATTTTAAAAAATGACATAATATGTTGATATAATGTAATGACATAATGTGCCTTGGATTGTAATGACATAATGCCATAATGAAATGTAAAAAAACAACATAATATATTATATAATATAATGTAATGACCATATTTTAAAAATGACATAATATATTATATAATATAATGTAATGACCATATTTTAAAAAATGACATAATATGTTGATATAATGTAATGACATAATGTGCCTTGGATTGTAATGACGTAATGCCATAATGAAATGTAAAAAAAGACATAATATATTATATAATATAGTGTAATGACCATATTTTAAAAAATGACATAATATGTTGATATAATATAATGTAATGACATAATGTGCCTTGGATTGTAATGACATAATGCCATAATGAAATGACATATTGTGCCTTGGAAGAATGCTATTTCAACACCTTATTCTGCATACAAGAGGTTGTTCTATTTCACAATGAGCACACTATGACAAAAAACTCATTATACTTAAAATAAATAAATAAAAGACCAAATATATTGATATAATATAAGTTAATGACAATATTTAAAAAAAAATGGCATGATATAATATAATGTATTAATATAATGTAATGGAATAATGTGCCTTGGTCAAATGCTATTTCAACACCTTATTTTGCATACAAGAGGTTGTTCTATTTCACGATGAGCACACTATGAAAAAAACCTCGAATACGTGTTGAGGAGGATTTGGAAAGGGAAATTAAAACAAGATCACAAAGTCCACAAGACCACTGGCATTAGATATTTGTTTCTTGTATTAGTATTATATTCCTGAAATAATGTAATGAATTTTCTATATATCACAAAGTCCACAATATCACTCTCATTATATTTTTGTTTATGGTTTTCATAGTATATTCTTGGAATTAAGTAATGAATTTCCCCGAAGTTGGAGCATGACGAGAATAGTTAATGGAAATCAATCACAAGTATTGGTTGATGATAGCAACTAAAGGCAATAAATCATAACTATTGTTTGCATTGAATCATATCACAGATTTTTGCTGAATCATTGAGCAAGCTTATATTTAAATCCTCGCTTACAGTTTCATTTGTATATGTCCTTCTAATTTTGTCCTTCGAATCTTCCAATGGCTTCTTCTTCCAGGTCTGCGTCCATTTCTTATACTTCTTATCCCCAGTACGGCGTTTTCATCAACAATCCAGGACATGTTCGATATTATTTTGAATGCGACGCATAAGCTTGAAGCTTCTGCAACATAGGCTAATCTAGATGTTTTGGTGGATTACAGATTAAGCATTAATGTTTATTTAACTAAATTCTACTTTTTTATATTATTTTGAATACAATATCCAAGCTTCTGCAACATAAGGTTAATCCAGATGTTCTGGTGCATTACAAATTAAGAATTAAAATTGCTTAGTTAAACGATATTGCCCTATCTAGTATGTTTCTTCGTTAAATGAAATTGTAATGTTCTATTTTTTTGTTTCATTGAAGCATCGGACGAGAGAGGCGGGAGCCGAGCTCCACTCCCTTGGCCACCAAAGAACCACCCCTCAATGGTGGCGCAATTTTGAGAATCGCGCCACCATTGAGGGGTGGCTCTTTGGTGGCCAAGGGAGCGGAGCTCCACTACTGCCTCCCTCGTCCCTCCGCCCATACTGTTAATCCAGACGTATTGCGCAATGCCCTAAAAAGTGTAAATCATTTATGAAAACTGGTTAATACAAATGTTCTGGTGCATTACAAATTAAGAATTAGAGTTTCTTAGTTAAACGATATTGCCCTATCTAGTAGGTTTCTTCGTTAAATTATATTGTGATGTTTTGTGCTTTTGTTTCATTGAAGCATGGCAGGAGGGAGGCGGGAGTAGAGCTCCGCTCCCACCTCCTGCCTCCTAGGTTTCTTCGTTAAATTATATTGTGATGTTTTGTGCTTTTGTTTCATTGAAGCATGGCAGGAGGGAGGCGGGAGTAGAGCTCCGCTCCCTTGGCCACCAAAGAGTTGCCCCTCAATGGTGGCGCGATTTTGAGAATCGCGCCACCATTGAGGGGCAGCTCTTTGGTGGCCAAGGGAGCAGAGC
>LPNX010436801.1:15883-61528 GCA_001517045.1 Pseudotsuga menziesii | reverse complement strand
TTATTTTAGTGGAAAATAAATTGTAACAAATGGAAAGAAAATATGAAAAATGTGTTGTGGAAGATGAAGGGTTGTACATCGTCCAACTTTTCTTCCATGATCCCGATGGTTACATGCTCGAGATTTGCAACTGTGAGAATTGTCTTGTTATTTTTGTGTCCTCTTATGTGAGGTAAACCTCTATGTAGTTCGCTTCAGCTCAATCTAAGCCAAAGGGGAGCTCCTTAGAAATCGCTAGGTTCAAATGAATGTTCCTGCACCACAAGTTGACATCGTTCATTTAAGTTATTAGCTGATTTCTTATTACACAACTATATTTTGGGAAGTTCTTTATGATGTTTACTATATTTTGTGACAATAATGAACATGGCATCATGGAAAACAACATAAAAACAAAGTTTAAAATATATAATTTTAATAAAAACCTTTTTCTTTGTTCTATTTACTATATTTTGTGATAATAATTATGTCTATTCACAAAAATAAAAGCATTGAATAAGTTAAATTGGCCATTTGGATTCATTGGGTAGATATCTTCGACATGAATAGAGATCAAGCTGAATAAATACAATTGTAATAAAAACCATGGATTTGCTCCATTTAGTATATTTTGTGACAATAATGAAGATGGCATCATTGGCAAGAAGCCATTATATCAATTCACAAAAATAATAGCATTGAATAAGTTGAATAGCTCATTTGCATTCATTGGGTAAAAATAATTGGACATGAATAGAGATCATGAAAAAAGTTGAATAAATGGATTGAATAAGTTGAATTGGTTATTTGCATTCATTTATATTGACCTTGTTCAATTTAATGTAGTATCGATGCAATTTTTTTTTAATGTAGTTTTTTTAATTTTGGTGAAATACTTGTGCAGAAGATGTTAAAAGAGCTTCAACCCCTATTAGGAGGGATGTTTGTAGAGGAGCACTTTGGGCATCTTGAAGACATAGATTACCTAATGGAAGAGGACCTTGATGTCCATGAAGAAGTCCAAGCTCAGAAAATTCCAATTTCCATGAAGAATTTGGCTTGCATGATATTGTTGGCTAGTTTCATGTCTTGAAGAAAATGTGAACTTTGACAACTTTTTGATAAGATATATTGGTAATGTTTTGACTTTCAGACTTTATTTTAGAAATAAAATTTCTATATATAATGTTTTTAATATGTTATTTATATATATATGGTATTGTTTTTCTTGAAATTATGTGAATGGTCACTTTTTGGAAAATAATATAAAATTGTATCATTTTTATACAAAAGATCTCTCAAAATCCATTAATTATGACTTTCAATGTATTTATTTTCTCTAAATTTTTACAATTTTGTCAATAAAAATGTCTCTTTTTGTCCATAAAAATGTATTATTTTAAATAAAAATTTGCAAAATGTATATGTTTTCATTATAACATGCTTCTAATTGTATGATATTTTGTTAAATTTATGAAAAAAACACTTGAAAATAGAAACTAAAAATATTTTAGGACAAAGATTATTCAAATGCCCCAAAAAATGCATCAAAATGAAAATGTGTGATACTGGTATCAACCCTTTTTTAAATGAAGGTAATAATAGCTACTAAAATTAGGAGAGAGAAAAACAAGAACTGTGTCGAGTTCTCATTTCATAGTATAAGTGGTTGTGTCCCTGAAATCCTGTAGGAGGTGGGATTCAACATGCCATGGAATGATGACCATGGCTCGAATCGATGAATCGCCAACTCTATTGGATTCACGATGTATGGATAGTCCTAGGGGTGGCCCTCTACTCTAGTTTCATGGACAAGGGATCATATTTTAGGTCACTTTTGGAAACTAGGGTTTTGTTGAGTAAGGGAATGTGAATTTTTGCACATATGGGTCAACTTTGCAAATTCCTTGACCGTGAACATGTGGATAATGATCCCACATGGAACCTCCCTAAACATGCTTGCATGACCCTTTGGAACTCCGTTTTTATGCATGGTTTCCATTCTATGCCCCGGGTAGGGATTCAATAGGTGTCCTTGAAAGCCTGTAGGAGGTGTGCTTCAATGTGCCATAGAATGATGACCATGGCTCGAATCAATGATCTGTCAACTCTGTTGGATTCAAGACATCAATATAGTGGTAGGGGTGGCCCTCTACTCTAGGTCCATGGACAACGGATCATGTTTTAGGTCAATTTTGGAAACTAAGGTTTTGCTCAGTAAGGGAATGTGAAATATTTGCACATAGGGGTCAACTTTGAAAATTCCTTGATCGTGAATCAACCTTATACTCGAATACTTTTAGGTTTGATGTGCATCCCATATATTCCTTAGATGAAAGACATCATGCCAAACACTAATTTCATTTATGTAGACCACACAAGTGCATCACTTAGGTGTGTCAACTCCATGCATCCTTTAAAAGGTTTTTAGATTGTCATGTGGGTAAGGTGCGTTTGTATTCCACTTAGTTGGATTAGTTGCTTAGTTGTGTTGGGTGCTTATGTGTGTTAGGTATATTCCATCTTTGTGAATACAATTTAACATTGTATATGCAATTGGATCATGGTAAAAAACAATTTAAATGTACATTTTTGTCATTACGTAATATTGTAATTGTACATTGTTATCAAATTTATAACTAATGTCTCCATGCAATTGTAAAATCTATCAAAATTTGGGAACATTGCACATAGAAACATTCTTGGCCACACGTGTATAATCACACTTAAAAGACTGGACCATGAAGATCTCAAGAGCCTTGATATAAAATAATTTTTATATCATGAAAGTTATAATACAAAAATAGAAGGCCCTTATATGGCATGTCAATGTACATGTATCAAAAACATCATTGATGTACATGCAAACAAAAGTACATCTTTCCTAGACCGCACTCCTATACTCTAACTTCCTCTTGTACAGAGAAATACATATTTTCCCTAGAATAACACATCAAAACCCTAACTTTCTCTTGTTTTTTCCTGACCCTGATGCTTGTTTCCTCTATCCATAACCACTATGCATCTCTGGCGACTGAAAATAAATGACAGTATTTATTGATCAGGTAACTGAACTAGTACTTTCCAGCAATAACAAAGTTTGAAAATTTAAAATGTGACTCAATTCTACATAAAACAAACACTCACTACATCCATCCGGGGTATAGATGCCTCTAGTATCCTCCTCCTTGCATAGAGTCTCTCTGCAATGCTTCTCTACGAATAAAAAAATTATGTCAATTATCTCAACAATTATCAACATGTACATGAATGAGAAAGTACTAATCAATTATGCAAATAATGAACATCTCACCAAAAAAATTTGTTCCTGGGACTAGGACTGAGACTGGGCTTCTTCAGTAGAAAGAGGATTTGTAGGTTGAACATCAACCTCGGTTGCATGCACTAATGGACCATGGTGTGGCTACATTCACCAAATGATAAAATAATTAGACATCGTGCATGTCCATATACAATACAAATCAACTGTGCAATTACAAATATTCAAGTAGATGTACCTCTGGGTGACTTATCCCTATTGTAGATGCATCATTGACTACAGCATCAAAAACCCCACTAAGGTCTGGCATGGATGACTCTACATCCTGATGCTGTAAACATGTGAAAATAACATTAAGAAAAACTAGTTGTTGATAGTTGCGTGGCCTTCCCAATTTGACTTTCTTTAACTCGTTGGAACGAACTATATTTTTAGCTAGACCAAGGGCTGCCGGAGTTTATTAATGAATTCCTTTCGACTATTTTTACCTTCATGGAAGATGCACCAAAGTTTTGGGGATTGAGCGTGTTAAGTCAGTAATTTGTTTCTTCAATTTTTGTTTGATTTGCATTTTATTCCAAGTTACTCATTTGCTTTAGTTTGGTTTTTTGCTTCCTTTAAGAGATTTTTAGTTTTCAAGTGAAATTTTGAGCTTTTGCCTTTAGACTTTTTGTTTTATTTTTTGATCCCATAGATTATTGAAGGGTTTTAAAAGGTCATCATGTTGAATAGTGGACTCACAAATCATATTCTGAGTATAGTCATCAGTCAAATAGCTTTTAAATTTCATACAAAATGGAAAAAGTTGTAAAACAACGCCAAAATAGAATTAAATTTATTCTTGTAGCACAAGTGTGAAAAAATAACGAAGGAGCGCTACAAGAATATCGCGACTCTATTTGCTCTGATTTTTTAGTTAGATTTTTGCATGATTTTGAATATGGAGTGACTGATCACCTGATTTGAGGGTGTTTGCTACGTGTGGACTCAGGAATTGTCATGAAAACAGGTGGTTTCATGTCGTGAGGCAATCGTGGTCATCATTACTCCGAATGCAGTTCATCTTGACAGGTAGTAGCATAGATTTGGTTTAATATGAAGTGAGTTGTTACTTGCATGCATATTCGATGATAGAAGACTTAGTGGAGCAAGAGTAGCTGCTAAAAAACTGGACATTGCCGTTGGAAAACAAAGGTGAGGTTTTTATGGTTTTGCATGAAATTAGGGCTTCCTAATTTCACTACCTGCAATCAAATTGAATGTGGAAAGACACCTGTATCCTTCAAGTCGGTACTCAAACAGCATGAGAAGTGGTGTGAAGCAATTGCAGTAAAGCATTTAAAAGCTATTCCACGATAGGCCAATATAACTGATAATTTGGGGCTTTTTCACTGGGGTCTATTCTATCAAAATTGATCAAGGGAAATGCTAAATTGTGTTTTTAAATGAAATTTCGGCCAAAGAAATAGCTGTCTAAGACGCTCTGAGATGCCAAGATGAGTGAAGGTTGAAAAATAGTAATTTTTAATGAAGTATGACCCTGTCAAAGCTCAAAGTGTAGTGATGTGATGAACTATACATTCGACAGTGTGTTCAATGTCTTAAATTGATTTTTTGTTTGCAAGAAATACAAAAAAGGAACCGAATATTTGAAGTTGCAGGGAGACCTAATTTTGTTAGGTGTTGAAGCTTACTATTTTTGGAAGCAAATAGAAGCAGTGAGGAGCTAAAGGCTTGAGAGTAGATGAAGACCTACTATCATTTTGATACTAAAATTACTGAGATCTGAAAGTGACTAAGTTTAAGATTGTCTCTGCTTTATATATCTTCTCATCCAACATATAAACAGTCTTCATTTAGTCTAAAAGGTTGGCAGCTGAGATCCTTCATGTAAAACTCTTTTTATGCAGAGATTGTTTATAAATGATTTAGGCAGGTTATGGGTACTAATACACATGTTTATTATGCATGCTGGAGATGGTCATCTATTTGAACAAACAAATTGATTGGTAACTAGGTTTCATAATCAATTGCAGTGAAGAGGCGGGAGTACTCTGAATGACCTATACCACTTATACCTGTGACAAAGCCTAACCTGTATTAGTAAACTAAAAGAATCATTCAGTAAAGATTGAAGAAGGCAAGTTATTGAAACTTGAGAGGTTTGGAGAAGAAACAGCATCTGTCAAGGCATCAATTGAACCCTAAACTCACACAATTTCCAGCTACTGAAGACAAATGGGGAAGAGTGGCAAGGTGAATAGAACTGAACCTACTGATATAGGTTGGATTGAGAAACTCCCTGGGTGTGTTGAAATTTTGCAACATGTTGGCTGGCTGAACTTCTTCAAGAAAATAGATGGTTACAATTCTGAATTTTCCTGTAGGTTTGCACAATGTTATAAAGATGACATGGTGGTGTTTGATACTTTGAAGTTCATACTGACAGTAGATTTGGTTGCAGAGGCTATAGGAGTTAAGAATGAAGGGGAAATGTGGTTTAAGAAACTGCCCTTCACCTTTGAGGCTAAGAAGTATTTATTAACAAATGTTACTCCAGATTGGAACAAGGGCATCTTAATCTAGAACTTCAGAAGGGAATGGGTCGAACCTATCAGAATCTTGCAGAGCTATATAACATGTGAGGGCAGATATGCTTTTGTTTATAAATACCACTTCGGATTTTTAAAGCATATGGTGGGGGTGTCCAAGATGAGTCTTCCCTTCTTCCTGTATAAAATCCTACAAAAGATGTCCAACAGAGTCAAGGGGCATATAGACTATTCTTCATAATCAATTTTTCACCATGGACTAATTAAGTTGATCATTATCACTGTCCTGCAAGCTGAAGGAAAAACTTGGGATTTTTTCCTATTCTGGTCAAGTTTTCAAATGAAACAAGAAGATCAACAAATCAAGAAGCAGGCAGATAAAGGGAAAATCCTTGTAAGGAAATTAGAACAAAAGAAAAAAACTGAAGACAAAGAGGAGGTGAAGCCTGAAGGAGACTCAGAGCCTATGAAGACTAAAACTCAAATGTCTTCAGCTGGTGTTAAAGGCAAGTATTCATTGTTTGCAGAAGAGAAAGTGCAGCCTTTGAAACATTTGACACCAGTATAATTTTCCAATGAAGTTAAAGTTGCTATTCCAGAGGAGGTTGCTTTACATGAAAAGGAGTTTCATACCCAGCAGAAGAGTCCCATTACCATTTTGTCAGATGATGAGGGGTATTTGTTAGAAGAGGATCAACCCATGGCTAAAACTGAAGTTATGATTGATTCATGCAAGGAGTTTTCCAATCTGGAAAACAAAACAGTGAGACATAGGAGAAAGAAGAGCAGGATTGAAGTGATAGCCCCATATTGGAGGCCTAAAACCAGGCCAATGAATAAACTAAGGTTGAATATGAAGACGCTGCTCAATCCTAGATTGAATACCCAAAAAGTGACTATCCTGGATGGTATTTACTCAGATGAAGAACCAGAAATTAATGAAATGGGCATTAGAAGAAAGAAAACAGCAGCTGCAAAAACTTCATCTTCTCATCCTACAAAAGTAAAAGGATCATCATAGTTAGTAAAGGAGTTAAGCCAGCCCGAGCCTAAACTATCTACCATATTTCTTGAAATAAGAAATGAACTTTTAAAGCAACAACAGGAAGAAAAAGCTGAAGTACCTCATGTTGAAGATCAATAATGGGAAGAGAAAGATGAACTCGTACTTAGGGAAGCAGGTATTCTGGAAGACCCTAATATTCCTGATATTTCCACAGACCTGTTAAATAAAGACGCAGACATTTTTAAGAAGTTTGACATACCTTGGAGGCCCAGTTATGAACAAGAGATCATGACAGAGAGGTCATTTGATTCAGATAAGGAAAACTTACAGAAAACTATTAAGCAGTACAAACAGCAGATGAACTATATGCAAGAGATCAATGAGGGGCTGATGATGGTAAACAGAAGGCTTAGAGAAGATCTACATGATGTTAATGAACATTTTCAGAAACTGACAGCAGTATCTAAAGAGGCTTTAAAGAGAAAAAGAACTACTGACTTGCAATGCACAGAGTTGAAAAAAACAGTCGAGGACTTGCAGCAGGAAAATGAGGAGCTCACCAAAAGGATAGCTGACATGGAAGAGGAGCAGAGGTGAGCTAGGAAGAAATTTTAGGCACTAGATGGCATAACTTTGCTAGCTGAGGCGGCAAAGGACTTATGAGTTAGTTATTGAATCAGTTTTTTGTTATCTCTTTTTGAGAAACATATTAGTTAGTTGTTTACTATTTTTGGAAAATGTCATATTTTGTAATATTGTAAATTTTACTTTATCCCATCGAATTAGTTAAGGGTAGTTAGGGTTTGATCCTTAACTGATTTTGTAAAAAGTAGTATTTAGAGAGGTTAGAAAGACAGAATGGAGGTTCGATTTTGGGAGAGCTTCAGGAGGTCTTTAGAATTATTCATGAGTTAAGTATCAAAACTCTTGTATGCATTTGATGATAAAATTATGAGATATATGACACTTTTAACCCTTCAGTTTCTGTGTTGGCTTCATTGTTCATCTTGTTTAGTTTCTTAAATGATATATTCATTGCTGGTTTATGTTTATATGCTGGTGATGCTTGTCTTTTATGAGTGAACTTCAACATTGTGTTCTGTTGGATCTTGTTTTATATATTATGTGTCTTTGTCTTATTTTGCTTATGATTTAGCTATTATTTTTCTCATGAGCATATTCCCTGCTTGTTCCCAAATTTTACAACCAAGAAAACACATCAGAAACCCTAAACCTATTTCACTTTATTAATTTTTGTTTGAGATTGTGTTGGCTTGTTTCTTTAGCCTTGGAAACAATTTCTGGCACAAACAGAGCGCATGTGGAAAAATGAAGCAAATATGATGTTATTATATGTACTTATATTACCTAATCTAACTTGATTGAATTACTATCAAAAAGAGTAGCATCAGGTCCTAATGATATGAAGTACTCCATTGGAAAGTACTCTTCAAAATTTCTAGATGGAACTAAAAAATGATAAGTAAAATAGCAATAGGAATTGCAAAGAATAGTGCAACAGCAGTAAATGCAAGGTTATTTATTTACCAATTTGTTTCTCTTCTACTTCATTAGTTTGTTGATCTTCTACTTTACCAGTTTTTTGATCTTCTACTTTGCGAGTTTGTTGATCTTCTACTTTACCAGTTTTTTGATCTTCTACTTTAGAGTTTGTGTTGGTCAATTGTATCTTTAGTTACAAAATTCAAACTTTCATTTGCTATACTAAAACGGGACAAATGCATCATTTACTAGAACTTTATCAAATGGGTCAAATGCAACTTGTGAGACTGCAATTGGTTCTAATTCAACAAGATCAACTAGAATCCATAGGTCATTGAGATTGATCAAGATCCAAGTTTTCATTATTTAGATCCAGATCCAACTCATGATGATCGTGATGATTATGATGTTTGTGAGCGAGATTATGAATTGAAAGAAAAAGACCTAGATTCAATCTTTCGAGATCGAGATCGAGATGAAGAAGCAGAACTAAGAGCAAGCAAATGAAAAGTACCCCATAGGTATAGCAGTACCCATATTAGTAGAAAGCACCGGAAGTAATAAACTAGTAGTAAGAGAGTGCAAATACCAGTACTAGTAGTAGCATCAAGAATCATATTATAAAATTTTGTGGGTGAGCTATAAAAGCCAAGGAAAATGTAGGTATGAATTATTTCCTTGGTCTGAGCT
Organism: Pseudotsuga menziesii; assembly: GCA_001517045.1. NCBI lineage: Eukaryota > Viridiplantae > Streptophyta > Pinopsida > Pinales > Pinaceae > Pseudotsuga > Pseudotsuga menziesii. Next base: position 52,518 of record LPNX010436801.1, on the reverse strand, counting down.
TATTCATGATGTACTCGTGAACGAGACATCGGTGTGACTGGAGAACAACATAAATTGAAAGTGGATACAGATAAGATATATGCATCATGCATCTTTTTGAGAGTACACCATATTATCACTGTCCATAAGGTCCTAATTAAGGCATACTTCTTGAAGTCAGGTTATCCTGCCAACCAAATAAGGAGAGGTGGGATCTATTAAGGTAAATTGTAAATGACAAAAAATAACAGGGTTTTTTAAATCAATCAATCATGACCCTGTTCTCACCCTCATCCGTGAAAAAATGGGGAAATTCACTCCTTAAAAGGTGGCCTTACCTTAGCAGTCTGTAACGAACGAAATAAGCACCAAAGACTCACCTATGGGGTTTAAAACATAGTGTTTGATCCAATTGAATCATGTACTAATACTCATCAAGATTCCATTCCTTGCCCCGCTAAACCCAACCAAACCCTCTCTCCCTCCTCCTTAAGCAGTTACCAGTGTTCCTGCCTCCTAAATGAATAAAAACACAATTGTAAATGACAAAAAATACCGGGGTTTTATAAATCAATCAATCATGACCCTGTTCTCACCCTTGTCCTTGAAAAAATGGGGAAATTCACTCCTTAAAAGGTGGCCTTACCTTAACAGTGTGTAACGAACGGAATAAGCACCAAAGACTCACCTATGGGGTTTAAAACATAGTGTTCAATCCAATTGAATCATGTACTAATACTCAGCAAGATTCCATTCCTTGCCCCGCTAAACCCAACCAAACCCTCTCTCCCTTCTCCTTAAGTAGCTACCAGTGTTCCTGCCTCCTAAATGAATAAAAACATGTGTGTAGCAATATCTCTCACAATGATAAGGACAACATGATCCCCACAAGCCCTCAGCCATCATGGTCCTCCAATCTTAATGACCTTGGAGTCTTCCATGCAGAAGGAAACAGTTGTAACATAGGGGAATCTCACGCAGAGGAAGCTCGCGTAGAAGGGGGGAAAACTAAGAAAAGAGCGCAGAGTGGCAAGAAAAATCCTGATATGCTGCCGAATCGATGATAGAAACGTTGCACCCACAGGTACCATAAAATGGGAATTTATTCTCAATCTTGTTACTACAGAATAGAAGGTTGTACTTTGGAATAGATTTTACTTTTTGAGTCTTTGGTGCACTTGGATTTGGAACTTACATGCCGATGCTCACGATTTTGATAGCCATACTAATGATTTGGAAGAAATTTCTCACAAAGTATTTAACCCTAAACTCATCCCCATTGTGGTGGCTCTTTAGACTATGGTAAATATATATTCTATGAACCAAGAGCAGAACCAGGTATTTAGATAGGATATTGGTGCCTTCCCTTCACTGGGTTGTAAAAGGACGTAGGTCTTCCCTCTCGAAGGTTGTAATGTGAAAGGCTCCGTGTACTCAGCCCACAACTTAACTGTTATACCTCATCTCTTTGATGCCTCTCTCAACCTAACCCAAGTATTTAGACAGGATATGGGTGCCTCCCCTTAATTGGGTTGTACCCCTACCTTACGCAATCTTTAGAGGATATTGCCTGCACAACCCCCCTGTCCAGAGTAATAATATCATGTAGCTTCCCTCCTCTCAATTCCCAACTATCCCATCTAAATTCCTCCATCTCAGTGTTTACCTCTAGCTATCCCATCTCCCTCGTCTCCCTGTTCCCTCATCTCAACCCCTCAATCCCATCCCTAACCACATCAATATCAATCATGTTTAGCATGTTTAGGTTAACCCTACCCATCTAACAGGTTGAAGTTCATCCTAGATGTGGAAAATGGAGCACCTAACAATGCATCTTCATAGATCAAGAACTACGGGACACCTACGGGATCACCCTTTTCATTCTAGGTAGGGTGACGGAGGGATCATACCATTCGAGCCTTTTCATGCTTTTCCTAGAGGTTTGTATTGACATATGGTGGCATGAACCAAGGTATTTCTGGAGATACAACAAGGGTTCAGAGAGGGTTCAGAAGAGGTTCTGAGAGGAGGGAAGGAGATAACTTGCAGATTCAAGTTAGCAATTGTATTTTGTATGAAGATGGTGTTAAGGTAATGATTCAATCCTCCCTGGAAAGACAAAAGGAAATTTTATCAAACTTCTTCCTATTTAGAGTGAAATGTGGATATATAGCTCAAAAATGTCGAAAAAAGATTCTTGCATTTGTATGAGGCTCTCGAGGGGCCCATTCAAATATTTTTCGAACTGCTAACCAACAGAAAGCTAGAGCCTTAGTTTCTGCCCACTGAGATAAAGGTAAACGCAAGAGAGATCTTCATCGTTTGTGGATTACTCAGATCAATGCCATTGGGGCAGGTTGATACTTGAACTGAACTGCAGCAGGTGTAACTGAGCATTCGTGGTAAGACGACTGAAGGGATTAATGAATGGAAGAGTTTCCAATCGATCCATTCAATATTTAGCTTCTTGGAGTGAACTCCAAATTAATAAGCATATATAATAGAAAGTCATGGAAGTCTTAATAAAAGTTATCCCACTCTACGGGGGAGTCTGCTCAGAGAGGGTTCAGAAGAGGTTCTGAGAGGCATCAGAGAGACGAGGTATAACAGTTAAGTTGTGGGCAGAGTACCTGGAGCCTTTCACATTACAACCTTGAAATCCATAGTGCTTATTCCTAGAGCAGTAAACCAGATACCTGCTACAGGCCAAGTAGCTAAGAAGAAATGTAAAGAATGGGAGTTGCTGAAACTAGCATACTAAAAGATCAATCGGCCAAAATAACCATGAGCAGCTACAATATTGTAGGTTTCTTCCTTCTGACCAAATTTGTAACCTGCATTGCTCATGCTCTGATTGTTCGAGCCAGTTTATTACTGTTCCCTGCCATCGTTGCTATTGCCCTTGTAACCTGCCTGTGGAGATAGAGATAGAGAACCTGGCATAGATACCCAATCTTGAGTGAAGTAAATACCACGAATTCAATCTTTTTTGATAAAATCATCACGCAGTAGATCAACAAACCCTAAAGTGACTTCTTGTTCCCCTTCAAGTTTACCTACTATAGTACCGGAGTGAATATGATCTCCACCGGACATACGCAATGCTTTAGCCTTAGCCAGTACATGGAAGTGTATTAGTTACTAGTTAGTTTATCCACCTACTTTAAATACGTAAATGAAGAACATTCATGCCCAAATTAAACTAATTACCATATTCTTATAAATATCCATTTAAGGTATAACATATAAATATTGAACTAACAAAAAAAACAAAAAATACTATTTAATAAATAATAAACAAAAAACAAAATCTAATAATAATTATAAAACTTTAGTGAATTATAAATTTATAAATAATTAAATAGTGAATTCTTAAATAAAGCTTATTTAAATGTTAATTAAGATGCATTTAAGCATTACATTTAAATTAATCTTATTGATTCGTTTAAATAAATCCAAAATATGGCATAATATCTAAACACCTATAAGTATAATAATGTAAGGAAGTCCTAAAATTATATACATATCATTTACAGTCATAAGTTTGAACATAAATAAGATGTCATTGTGCAATCTCCAGTTTGATATAATAATGTGAAGAAGTTCTAAAATATATAAATAAATGATATAATAATGTGAAGTTCTTAAATATATAAATAAATGAGATGTTATTTAGTGTTGTTATTTAATGTTTGAATATAAATGTTATAATGGTTCATATTTCAACCGGTATACATTATATTTGTATAATGTGGGTTTGAATAACCATTGTTAATTGTTATGAGAGATTTTTTGTAGATTTTAAATGGGTGGGTAAGAAGTATCATGTTTGTAATATTGATATGGTATATATTAACTTTATATAATTTTGTTGCTTAGAACAAAGTTAATATCGACAGCTGACTTTGTTGATTTTTATTTGTTAGATAAAAGAAATCAACAATTGAGATAAAGATAGACAAAATCAACAATCCAAATAAAAATGGCCCTGAACATTAAAACATTTATTCATGTTTCTCCTGAATGCATCTCAAACTGGAAATTTGAGATTTCCACCCTTGAATATTACTTCTTTGTGAGAACACAGAGATGCGTTCTCCCAAAATAGGCTTTGTGAGAACACAGTAAAATGTTTTATCTGATTGTAATTTTACATTTTTTCAAAACAGGTGGAAAAAACCATTTAGTTTTTCAAACAGTGCACTGTTATAATAAATATTGTGAATTGTGATTAGTATTTGCAAAAATCTATTTTAATTGGAGACTTAATCTCTTAGAGTTAAGTTGATATATTTCAACTACTATATATATATATTATGTTTGTGATAATTAACCTTGTGGTATATTTGTTATATATTATATTTGTGATAATTAACCTATTAACACGAAAGGCACATGCTTAACTATTAAATCTACTCNTATATATATATATATATATATATATATATATATATAATTTCTCACATAAACATATATGTTTATGTGATTATATTCAAAAATACAACAGTTTATATGATAACATATAAAAAAACCAATCTGATCAAAAGAAATAATTACCAATCATTTTTCATGGAGTGACCAATCATTTTCTACTAAAACTTCAATATCACCTGCACCAGAAGTAAATACACAGTCTTGCATTTGTTTGCACGAAAGTTACACATACTATTTGTTGTTAATTTTTAAAGATATATCGCTTTCAGCATAAGGATTCATGGTTTATAGGAAAGAGCGTAAGCATTGTGGTTCACTACAAGGAATCATGGGTTACACGAAAGATCGTAAAAATATATGATATTTAAATATTTTCATTGTTTAAAACACAAAGTTAATGTTTACAATTGGTCAAGATTAGATTTATATAGTTAAAATTTTGAAAGAGGAAACATTTTATGATATTTAAGGAATTGGTTTAATGCATAAAATAATTTGTAAGAGTATCTTCAAAATCAATTATCAACAAATAAAAATTTATGTTTTATAAATAGATATTAGGGTCAAAGTAGGTGTGAAGTTATAAATTTAGTGTCATTAATATTGGAAATATGTATCAGTCATGAGATCACTTATGTGTTATAAATAATTGTTACTATCTATTAATTAGAGTATAAAAATATAATAAAAGTACATTTCAATCTAAGACTACATTAGAACAACTTCCAATATGATTGAAGGATTTACAAAAGGGAAAAATGAGAAGAAAAAATACTTTAGAATCTCACTCACCATCCACTAAACCTTTAATGGAAACATTTGGAGCTCCTAACATAGAGGGAAGTTCTAGAAAGATGCATAGTCAAGTGTTTAATGTGTAGCATGTTGACGCTGAACTAGATGTTGAGAGAGTAGGAAGTAAACAATCTCCAAAATATAATACATAACATGGCAATGTTAAAGTTGAATGAATTCAATAAAGTTGTAAGCAAGTGTCAAAGATCCACCAGAGTGATCCAAACAAAACAAATGTTAGGATTATTAATCCTCCCTTGTCCAATTTGGTCATATGTCTAAATCAGGAGTCATGTCTAAATCGGGAGTCCACCTAGTCTATTTTTAGTCACTAGTACCATTGGGTCCACTTGGCCTAATTGGGGCACATGTTTCAATTTCTAAAGTGTGGGGAACACTAATTAAGGCCTACTGCCACAAATTGCATTTGCATTCATTAGTTTAGGAGCCTCCTACACCAAACTCTACAATTTAGGAGCCACTGGGAGTGCCGATACCAACCAAGGTCAGTTGAGTTGAGTTGGTGACTAGTCAAGATGAGTTAGGAATCAGTTACATTCTGTCCTAGTCCTCTACATTCAATTCGCCCTGGGTTTGCATGGCTGCATGTAGGAGAGGCGCATTTCTCACCTACCACGGTCACTTAGCCTCAGTCAACACTGAAGTAGACACTTGAGTTGTGTTTTATAACTTTGTTGAACTTTGTTAATGGTTTAGACAAGGTCAGTTAACTATTGAGTCCTTCGACAGTGATTTAGACAAGGTCTTCGTTACCTACAATCAAGTAGAGTCTAATCAATTCGAATTTCCTCATGTGGATTTGAATTGCATGTGGCTATTTAAGCCATTGTACTTCATTGTAATTATTATCGAATTACTCTTTGATTAAAGAAAATCATTCACAGCTGCAAACCATTTTTGCAATGTTTCATTATTCAATAACTGAGTAAATTGTGTGATCCATCTTGTGAGTTGTGTGTTTGTCCACAGATATATGTGCTCAATTTAATAACAAGAAGGTGTGTTAAGATGGAATCCTATTATAAAATGCACACATATGAAGGAAGCAAAAGGAGTTGCCATCATATCTATCAAGATAAGTGAGACTATCGATTCTAAGAGGAATAAGCTAGATAATATAAAAGGTGGAAAATTGTCAATGATCAATATGAATGCTTCACACACCTTAATAATCCTCCATAATTTGATGTGATCTGACAAATCCATTGGTCAGTGTAAAATATTGAACAATGGTACATGGAATCAAGGATAGAGAACTCACATCTTAGGAAAAAGAATAAAAAAAATAATCAAGTGCTCCAAATAACACATGAGCCAAAATGCATAACTGAATAGAAGCAACAAAAAACTACCATTATAAAGAGGATCATTACACAAGCTCAAGGGAAAACTAATGATCACAATAATCATCATAAATGCTCTAGAAAAGGAGAGCTGCCAATATATAATAATTGGAACTATTAAGATGGTTGAGTATCCCAACATTAATGAATATTTGATGCAAATGTAGGGAAAGGAAACCCATGTCAATCATGGGAAGATGCAAATACCAACACAAAATAAGTACTAGAAAAGTGCTTGATAAACATGGTCAAATATATTAAAGCTATTGATGAACAAGATGTGAAGATGGTAAAATATATTAAAGCTACTATTGATCCAATACTGATGATCCAATTCATATGTACAAAAAGGTAAAACTTCTACAACGATCAGCATAAGCGCACCAAAGGAGTAAATGCCTTCCATGTAGGCCATGCATTTCAAATATGGATGGAACAATTATATAAAATACATTTAAACAATGCTAAAGGTTCTAGTATATAAAATGACCGATCAACAATACACCCATAAGAAACAAGGATAATAGGGTTGAATCAAGGTTTTACGACTTCCTCTTTTTCACAAAATGTTTAAGAGAAGTAATATTACACTACTAACAAGCTTGGTGAGAATGTCAATCCTAATAATGAGAGTGAGGGTGCCACCGTGCAAAAGGGAAAGATTATTTATGTCTTTTAAAGGTGAAGACGGTGTACTAATGTTGGGGAATCCATGCCATAAAGGATGGAGAAGTAAGTGGGACAACATTCTTAGAATATCCATGGCCCTTTCAAAATGGTTGAAAAATAGATTCGATTAGGGTTATAATTATGTGGCCATGTTTTTCAAAACCTCTACTTTTACACTAGTACATGTGAAATTTTTTCCCACGACAAATCGTTTCTATAACAACACATTTCTGTCACTATAGCTACGATTAGAAGCCCAAATTTTAGTTGCAAAATTATCGTCGCATTATTCACACTTTGAATATTATTTCGGTATAGCGACAGAACATCGATGACACATGGTGATTGTGACATTTACTTCAAAAATAAATAGGCGTTGATATAATGATGTTTATGTGTCGCTATTGCATCGGTTGGGCGTCGCTATAGTGACGTTTATTGTGGAAAAAGAAGGAGACTAAGTCAAATTATGCCATTTAAATGATGTTTGGGCGTCATTATAACGAAAAAATATTGTCGCAAAATAAAGGGAGCATTTCATATTGCGTCGTGGGAGCAATGGAATATTGTCACAAAATCAAGTGACTATTTCATGTTGCGTCAGTATAGTGACGTACATGAGTCACACTAGCGATGTCAGTGTGTCACTATAGGCACGAAAGTGTGTTGAAACCAAGAAACTCCTAAACCATTGTCCATTGTTATATTCTACCATCGTTTGTCACAACTTAGAAGCGAATAAGCACTACATCCTTGCTATAGTAACATTGTTACGTCATTATAGCACCAGAAGTACATTGTTATATCGAGTTTACTGTGTATTTTAAATATATATATATATATATATATATATATATATATAATTTGCAGCAAAAATTGTATTTCAAATCTAGCCATACCTACATTCGGGAAAGGACTTACAATTTTGATGCTTGTCATAGTGCTTATCCTAGAAATTATTCTCCTTCAACTGATGATGGAACTTGTTCAAATAGGTCTTTCCAGAAGCTGGCCAGAATCCTCTGCTCCGGAACCTTGACCCTTTTTTATAAATACATGAAGAGTAGAGGAAGGAAACATAGTTGGACCCTTTTCAAAATAGCATTTAATTCCTTCATTTTAAAATTTCTTATGTTTGGGTAGTGATCATGGTGATCTGGTGGCCATTGGGCTAGAAGTGTTGGTCCTAACTAAAAGGTCTTACATAAGATCTACAAATGTGAGTAGGGAGATTATACCATGTGGGAATATGTCCCACATATATTAGGATCAGATCCCCATACAAACCCATTTTGTATCACTTCTAGACAGAAATTCATTAAGGATCCAAGACATGTCAAAAAAGGATCTAGATATGATACATGGAGAGGTCTATAAAAAAGGGGTGAAAGATCCAGTAACATAGGTTTCCATACTATGAGCCTTGAAAATTCCAAATTTTACAGTATATTGTTGTTACATAATATATTGTATTTGACTATTTTTATGAGTATAGTTGGTAGCACATGTTAGTACCTTTGTTAAATTGAACATCTGAATGAAACCATATGATGTACAAGCTAGAACTATATGGGAACAAACTGATCACTTTTCACTTGAAATTTTTTCTCTAGAAACAACACCCCATGTCGTTGAGGTAGCAAGTCATCCAAATCCATTAGACTAGTGCCAAGAAAAGTGAGTTCATCTATAATGGTCATAGAGTATTCATGAATGATGAAAACATAAGATGGAATCTATCTACACTGCATAAATGTATCATGTCAAGATGGAAGTGGAACCTCATGCAACATGCCAGTACATAGATACATTTCAGAGAGCTAGAACAACTCAAACGTATTAGAATTGTCAAGGCCTTCATATGATAGTTTTAGAGAGTACCAATTATGGTGATAGATGTATTCGAGGGAAGGTTGGTGTTACCGAATATATCCACCTTCGGCTGACAGAAGTGGTTTTCCTAGCTTGAAACTTAGTACTAAAACAAAACAATCACAATATAAAATATCAAATAGATAACTTGAATTAAATACTCTTTACCTCTCACAAACTGTAAAGGCTGGTATTTAGAGTGTCTGATCTCCACATATATCTTGCAGAACACACCACAAGAACACACAATATATCAGAGTAACAAGTAATCTATGATCTTATGTCAATAACCAAGGAACTCAACAATAAACATAGTGATTCAAACACAATGATTTTTATGGGAAAGAAACATTCATTTGCATTAATAAAATGGAGAGGGACAAAATACAACCTAAGCCTTGGTGTTGAGAAACCCTTCTCAAGTGAAATTTGCCTTAAAGCCTCAATATTTCCTACAATTTACTCACTAATCTTGGCTGAATTTGGCCAGAGTTTACTTCCAATCACATAATATTCCTCTTCCTAGCCATGGAGGGTGAACCAATATTTAAATCCATGGGAAGATAGAATAGGTTGAGGATCTCATGGGTGAGGAGGAGGGAGGATCCTGCAATGATGGATCTTGAGTTCCAAGTGGTCCACAACCTTAGGGATGAGGCTCCACGAAGTCAAGCTTCTCGAAGATTCTCTTTTTTTCCTTTAAAGTTTGACCGCTGATCTTTGTCCAAGGAGATAGGGTGTTACCAGGTTGGCGTCGCACATTGCATACAGGTAGGTAGCAGTAGCGCCGCTTACTTCTAAAAAAATGTTACTGACATAGGTACAATACCTTGATCATATTGGAGAAAATGTGATGCTGGCCAAAGGTATAAATCATTGTTCCTTTCCCAATTTCCACTTCGAAACTTGATTATCTAAGGAAAATACTGAAATTTTGTTCTCATAACATGATGTTCACGAGAATTGTGTGTAACAAAATGCAACCCAAAGCATGAAGCTGGAGGGAAATGATAGCTGAATACTTTGTAAGAACAAGTTATCACTTTCAGGAAAGAGTCCACTGGTCAAATATATTCAAAAACTGAGCTTATCCTGTAGTACATTGTCACTTTGATTTGAATCCATACGACTCACAATATGGCGGCTAACCAATACATTGTAGATCCATGTGATATGTAAACAATTATGGCTACCAGAATATAATGTAGATCCATGTGAGGAATACTCAAACTTGGACATAGATACTAGACATACAATGTAGATCTATGCCATACATACGCAAATTTGAGCACAACCACAACCATACAAATGTGGATCCATGCTCAGATTCATACAAATAATCCATCACAACTTGGGGAAAGCAATGAGCGCTTAAAATATACCTAGGGTATTCATCTTGTCTTCGACAAAGTATGATTCCATCCATGTGAATAAGGGTCTTGAAGTCGAACATGGTAGAAGCCATTTTATTATTGTTCAATGATGAAAACCGTTACTAAAGTGTGAGGGAGATCACAATTGATGTCAATGATTCCCAAGGTACCCCAATACGTTCCTTCGAATATGAATAGATGATCTGATTTCGGACACTCGGTTGAATATTTTGATCAAAGGTTAATGATGAAAACCTATTCTTGAAAGCGACAAAATATTTCATTGATGTATACAGATCTCAAGGTACTACTTTGTTTCTAAGACTAATGCCCAGAAGATGAGTTGAAGTCGACATAAATAGTCTTGTTGAAGGAGGGCCGTGATGATTCCCACATCAACGACATGAAAATTGGAACATAGTTTTGGAATTTGAGTATGAAGTTACCATAGGACTGACTCAAAGTAAATTGACACAAAGATAGTTTTTACTGTGGATGCAAACTCTCAACACAATTTTCCTTTGAACATCAGGAGGCACAATTAAAAACTTTGAAGCATTGAATCGACAAGGAAGACACCACAACATAATGCGATTATGGATGATGCATTATTTGAAAGAATCAAAGGAGTGACATTTTTTTATTGGAAATACGCACCTTCTGCGGACATAAAATGTTTCCCTAGCCTAAAACTCAGTACTAGAAAAAAACAATCACAACATAAAAGATCTTTACCTAAAATAAAATAGATAACTTGAGTTAAATGATATTTACCTCTAACAAAATATAAAAGGGTGGTCTTTGGAGTGACGTGTGATCTCCATAGATATCCTAAAAAACACACCACAAGAACACATGATAGATGAGAGTAACAAGTAATCTATAATCTTATGTCAATGAAAAAGGAATTCAACAATGAACATAGTGATTCAAACACAATGATGTTTATGGGAAAGAAACCTTGATTTTTATTAATAAAATGGAGAGAAAGAGCATACAACTTAAGCCTTGGTGTTGAGAAACCTTTCTCAAGTGAAATTTTCCTCAAATCCTCAAGATTTCCTAAAATTTACTCACAAATCTTGGCTAAATTTGGGGAGAGATTACTTGCAATCACATAATATTCCTCCTCTTAGAGGTTGAACCAATATTCAAATCCATTGGAGGATAGAATAGGTTCATTATCTCATGGGTGAGGTGGAGAGAGGATCCTACAATGATGGATCTCGAGCTCCAAGTGGTCCACAACTTTATGGATAAGGCTCCACGAAGTCAAGCTTCGAGAAGCCTCTCGAAGCTTCTTATTTTTTCCTTTAAAGTTTTAGCATCACTCTTTGTTCGAGGAGACAGAGCATTACCAAGTGGGAACTACACATTGCATATAGGTAAGTAGTGGTGGCACCGCTTACTGCTCAAAGCAAATAAACATTACTAACACAAGTATCGCACCTTTATCATGGAGAAAATGCGGTGGTGGCCAAAGGTATAAAAACATTATTCCTTTCCCTAAAATCAAATAAATGACTTGAATTAAATAGTCTTTACCTCTCACAAACTATAAAAGGTTGGTCTTTGGAGTGTATGATCTCCACAGATATCCTGGAAAACACACCACAAGAACACACAATAGGGATCAGAGTAACAAGTAATCTATGATCTTATGTCAATGACCAAGGAATTAAACAATAAACATAGTGATTCAATCACAATGATGTTTATGGGAAAGAAACCTTTATTTGCATTAATAAAATGGAGAGAGAGAGCATACAACCTAAGCCTTGGTGTTGAGAAACCCTTCTCAAGTTATATTTTCCTCAAATCCTCAAGCTTTCCTATAATTTCCTCACTAATCTGGCTAAATTTGGCCAGAGTTTACTTGCAATCACATAATCTTCCCCCCCTCCTACCCATGGAGGGTGAGCCAATATTTAAAGCCATTGGAGGTTAGAATAGGTTGAGGATTTCATGGGTGAGGTGGAGGGAGCTAGATCCTACAATGATGGATCTTGATCTCCAGGTGGTCCACAACCTTAGGTATAACTCTCCACGAAGTCAAGCTTCGAGAAGCCTCTCGAAGCTTCTCTTTTTTTCATTTAAAGTTCAAGCACCGCTCTTTGTCTAAGGAGACAGAGTGTTACTAGGTGGGAACCGCACATTGCATATAGGTAGGTAGCAGTGGCACCGCTTACTGCTCAAAGCAAAAAAGTGTTAGTGACATAGGTACCACACATTGATCATGGAGAAAGTGCAGTGGTGGCCAAATGTGTAAAAGCATTTATCCTTGCCCAATTTCACTTCAAAAATTGAGGATTTAAGGAAAATACTAAAATCTGGTTCCCATAACATGACGTTGATGAGAATTGTGTGTAATAGAATCCCCCCCAAAGCATGAGGCTAGAGGGAAATAATAGGCGAAGGCTTTGTAAGAACAAGTTATCACTTCGAGGAAAAGGTCCACTAATCATAGATATTCAACAACCAAGCTTGTCCTGCAGTACCTTGTCACTTTGATTTGACTCACAACACGGCTGTTGATCAATACATTGCAAATCATGTGAGATGTAAAAAATCATGGCTACTAGAATACAACATAGATCCATGTGAGGAAGACTCAAAATTGGACATAGCTGCTAGACATACAATGTAGATCTATTCCATATAGACACAAATTTGAGCACGACCATGGCCATAAAAATGTTGATCCATGCTAGGACTCATACAAATACTCCATCACAACCCAGGGAAACCAATGAGTGCTTAAAATATACCCAAGGTCTTTGTTTCATCTTCAACATAGTATGATTCCATTCATGTGAATAAGGGTCTTGAAGTCAACCATGGTAGAAACCACTTGATTATCGATCAATGATGAAAACTGTTAACAAGTGTGAGGGAGATAACCATTGATGTCGATGATTCCCAAGGTACCCTAGTACATTCCTCTGAATTTCAATAGGTGATCTAATGTCGAACACTTGGTTGAATCTTTCGATCAAAGGTCAATGATGAAAACCAATTCTCGAAAGAGGCAAAATCTGTCATTGATGTATACAGATCTCAAGGTACTGCTTTGTTTCTAAGACTAATTCTCAGAAGATGAGTTGAAGATGACACAAAACTTAGAACAAAGTTCTAGAATTTGAGTATGCCAGTAACCATAGGACTGACTCAAAGGTAATTGCCACAAAGGTAGTTTTTACTATGGATGCAAACTCTTAACACAATTTTCCTTTGAAAATCGGGTGACACAATTAAAAAATTGGAAGCATTGAATCGACCAAGTGGATACAAGGACATAATGCATTGATGGATGATGCATTATTTGAAAGACTCAAAGGACCAACATGACTATGAAAGTGGACCAAATCAAAAGCAAGATAAATACCCAAATGACTAAATGAAATGTAGACAGGTGCCATGTTCAAAGGTGACATGAAACTTCTGTTATTGCAAAAGAGATGGTTCCCTTCCCTTACTTTCCCAATCATGCTTGATGAGTGCCTCTTTTAATTTTTACGAGTTCAAAGAGGGCAACAAACACTCATTGCAGCTTATCGCAAGATAATTCTATTCTCATATGTTTTTCGAACCTGAGAAAGGAGAGGTTCGTTCTTAAAAGAGGGTCTCTTACTTTTTAGTTTAACGAGTAAATTGAAAGTAAACTTGGGACCATTCACATTTAGAGAGTTTGATCAAAACTGAAGAACAATCCAAGAGGTTATTTTTCATATGATTTAGTCTCTAAGGACCAAAAAAGTATAAAATGATACCTTAGAGAATTATTCTAGTCGATGACTAAAGTATACATTTTTGTGTAGCTAGTCAATCCAAACCGTAAAAGAGGTAAACTGCCTTCGAAAAAAATGACTCTTCAAGTACTTTTATGAGTGTGAAGAATACAAGTTCACTCAACGATCTTTTCACATTTTAAGATTCTGAAAATATATTAAAGGGGACTCTTTGAAGGTTTCTTTTTCGTAAAAAGGTTTAACGAGTCCAAAAAAGAGGTAAAATTTGACTTGAAAACTCAGTTCAAGGTTTAACAAGCATGACCGAAGTTTTAACATAGCGCTCAGAACCTTGCCATGTTTGGAATCAAGAGCACAAAAAGGCAATAAACAAGTTCAAACCATTTTTCACATTTTAACCAGAGCACGAAAAATGAAAAGTAACATCGACACCATCTTAATGTTTTTAACAAGCTCGAAGATTAGTTGGAAGAATGCTCAAGGTATCTGCTTCATTTTTTAATGATCTTGCAACAGAGAATGATATGTTCTCAATACGTTGTTTCATGGTTTAGAGAGATTGAAACTAAAAGAAAGCATGCTCAACACGAGTCTTTTCAGCAATATTTTACCAACATAATGTCCAGAGGTTATTACTTTCCCCCAGCAAAAACTATCCAATAGCTCAACTTCAGCATAAATACGTTGAATTTGTTTCCCTAGTGGTTTGATCCCTAGTGGAGTCGCCACTTTTGTTACCGAAAATACTCACAATCTGCAAACAGAATTTGTTTCCCTAGCCTGAAACTCAGTACTAGAAACAAACAATCACAATATAGAAGATATTTCCCTAAAATAAAATAGATAACTTGAATTAAATACTCTTTACCTATCAAAAATTGTATAATTCTAGTCTTTGGAGTGTCTGATCTCCACAGATATCTTGAAAAACCCACCACAAGAACACGCGATAAATCAGAGTAATAAGTAATCTATGATCTTATGTCAATGACCAAGGAATTCAACAATAAACATAGTGATTCAAACACAATGATCTTTATGGGAAATAAACCTTCATTTGCATTAATAAAATGGAGAGAGACAACATGCAACCTAACCCTTGGTGTTGAGGAACCCTTCTCAAGTGAAATTTGCCTCAAAGCCTCAAGATTTCCTACAATTTACTCTCTAATCTTGGATGAGTTTGGCCAGATCTTACTTCCTATCACATAATCCTCCTTCTACCCATGGAGGTTGAACCGATATTTAAATCCATGGGAGGATAGAATAGGTTGAGGATCTCATGGGTGAGGTGGAGGGAGAATCCTACAATGATGGATATCGAGCTCCAGGTGGTCCATAACCTTAGGGATGAGGCTCCATGAATTCAAGCTTCGAGAAGCCTCTTGAAGCTCCTCTTTTTCTTCTTTAAAGTTTGAGCACCGCTCTTGGTCCAAGGAGACAGAGTGTTACCAAGTGGGCACTGCACATTGCATACAGGTAGGTAGCGGTGGCACCACTTACTGCTCAAAGAAAAAAAACATTACTGACTTAGGTACCGCACCTTGATCATGGAGAAAATGCGGTGGTGGCCAAGGGTATAAAATCATTGTTCCTTGCCCAATTTCCACTTCAAAACTTGAGGATTTAAGGAAAATACTGAAATTTGGTTCTCATAATATGACATTGACGAGACTTGTGTGTAACACTTGGTCATTTTATTTACAAAATATTTGATGAATCCTTTACATGGGTGGGTGAAATCCTACAAACCATCCACTTTACATGATGCCATCAGTAGAACCTGATACCTACAAGATTATGTGTCCAATAACAAGCCTCCACAACATCCTACCAATCCGCTGGAAAACAAGGAAAAGACAGTTCCAAAAAAGGAATGGATGAACGAGGACACAAAACGAGATTTGAGAAGGAAGAACTTATGTTTCAATTGCAAAGAACATTGGGTACCTATACACAGATGTATGGGTAAAGGGGGAGTACACCTCATTGAAGTACTTTTAGATAGCAGTGAGGAAGATGAATTGGAGCAGAAACATGATGGAGAACTCCATAGTACAGAGTTGGAACAATTGCCACACAGAGAAACTATCGCTACCCTAACAGGAATCCCCACCTTCCATACTATCAGGATCAGGGGAAGTATCGAGGGACAACGTGCTATTGATTTTATTGATGGTGGTGCCACCCACAACTTTATATATGCCTCTTGGGTAGAGAGGAAAATATTTTCCACCGAGGACTTTGAGAACTTTATCGTTGTCATGCTTGGAAATCATAATATTAAATGCACACAAAGGATGCCTTAGTTACAGGTACAACTTGGGAATTATACATTGGTCGATGAATTTTATGTGGTAAATGTGCATACACAAGCATTGTTTTGGGAGTGCAATGGTTGTACTCCATTGGGAAATAGTCAACAAATTAGCAAACATTAGTGATGGAGTTCCTGGAACCAAATGGGAAAAAGGTATTCCTAAGGGGAATTCCCAATGAAGCTTCAAATTCAGCTACATCAAAGGAAATGACCACAATATTCAGGCATGAGGACAACTCTCGCATGAAATATGGCCAACTCCAACACATAAGACTTCAAGGAAGGACCAATGGTATAAAAAGGGCTTTCTAGGTAGACCTACAAACAAAAGTATGATGCACACTAGGGAATTCAGATGAGGAGCCAAATCTAGGATGTTCAATCATCACAAGTACCTAAGAAGATATAAGGAGGGAGTACAGGACATGGTAGAGAAGAAATATAAATTTGAATAAAAAGAAGAACCACCCAACAGTGGAATAAACTGGTTGATACAAATGGACAATAAGAGTTAGGGACAAATGATTTGGTATATTGGTCAGATATTGCTTCAGGACAAGCGATTTCGAGTGGGGAGGACCGTAATGTTCTCTTTTAATTAAATCACCCAAAGACACCCATTAACCTATTTTATTCCCATAGGTTTGAGCGGGTATTAAATAAAAGGGAATAACTAAGGACTAATATCACTAAGAGCAAAAAGGAACATCACTTCAGTGCTATTAGATCATCAGTAGATTGTAGAAGGCCAATGGAACATATGTCAGTAAGCATGTGGAGCATGTACGGCTTATTTCATCTTGCATAAGTCAATGAGCAATTAGAATTGCATGTATGCAAAAGTAAAGTCATGCAAACCCTAAAAGCTATATAAGAAGATAAGTCAAACCAAAAAGGTATCCATCATTATTATTCCCCTTTGAGATTGGTTATAAGAGAAACAACAACAGTAGCTGCAGTAACAAGTTGGGGTTGGGGGAGTGAGCCAACAACTAAAAGGTGTTTTTCAGCAGTGAAATCTATCTTCCCTAATCTCTTTTGGATAGATCACTTTGATCTATAAATAGCTCTTCACCGCATTCATTCTTCTACAGAGATCAAGTATACATCGAAGGACAATATTATAGAGTCATGTTTTACTATTGGGAAATAGCTGAAAATACCCAGAACAATTCGCTTTGATATAGAGACTCGTCATTTATTCTGCATGTCACTATCATTCTTCTCGGGATAGTCATATTACTATACAAGGTGAGTATCATACCATATTTTGCACATCTGGAGCATATACCAGTATAAACATGGGAGAAAGAGGGTGTCACCCACTCAAAGGAAAACAATTTGCTAGCTACCAAGAAGGATGAAAATCTTAAGCATGTGTCAGCAATTATCTTCAGATAAGCCATATAAGTCTTCCTAGAAAGTTTCAGCATCATCGGAAAAGTATTAAATCTTTTCTAAGGAGATCTCTATCAAAGGAGGACATTTTTATTATGCATGGGTGTCACCTCTGAGCAGGCATCAACCTTTTGGAGATCTAGTGGATACATGGTGTGCTTGTCTTTTTTTATACTGAAGAATATTCACAACCATTAATATTGCTATGTTAGTATATTCTTACTGAGCCCTATTTCCTATTTTATCTTTATATCTATTATTTTTAGGGTTTTTTTTGGCACGTAACCTACTTACATGCTAAATTGATTATTTCTCAAAACACCTAAAACACATAAAACTATAAACAAATCATCATTATCTATTGGTATAAAACATAGAATATCAGTTGGGATATTACACATAGTATAGTGACTTGTTGAAAAGAAAAATCCCAAAACTGTATTTCGATTACATTCGGCAAGCCTTTTTTCAAATCAACCGAAATTAAAACCTTCTCAACTTTACGCATCACATTGAACTTGTAGCTAGGATCAACATAAATATTATTCTCCAATGTCGTCAAGAACTTGTTATTCTATAACTTCAAAGATAAACATGATTTTCCCCACATCCATGTACTGTTCAACAAAATGTCTCGTCCTACTCCAATTGAAGCTTAAAACTTAATCAACCCCTGGTAAGAATAAAATCCGTAGGACAATACTGGAGTAGTGGTTCCTAGATTCTTTTCACCCAAGAATTCAAAGAAAGTTAAGATAACCTCACCCCAAAGAATTTGCCAATAAGGGTTTTTCCAACAAGGTATATTGCTAGCAGGTTATAATGAAGTCGATCGATTGTCAAATTTGCTCAATCAACTTCATCTTTTTACTTGTAGGTTATATTGAATCGATTTGCAGTCAACGGAAATTTTTAACTTTATTTTTAAAGTTGGAAAATTTTAAAATAATAATTTTAAATATATTAAGGAATTATTTATGTGTGTTTTAAATATATTCAGAAATTATTTTATATGTTTATTTCGATAGGTGTTTTTATTTGAGATTTGGGGTAGACTACAGTATATGTTTTTTCATCTACAGAGGAGGATGAGACAAGTGTATTATCTAGATTGATTCTATCGCAATGGTTCAAAATCCAAAATAAACAATTATATGCATGGATAACTCATAGTTGATGAATGGATAACCAACTGTCCATGGCATATAACTAGAAGAATGTGAGATAAAAAATAAACAATAAATAAATAATTCATAAATGGATAACAGAAAGAATGCAGGGGATAACATGTACTTAGGCATGGATAACTCAAAATTGAACCCATTTAATTAGAATAATATGAAGAACAAAAAAATTTCAAAATATTGTGCATTTCATGGTTATCTCTCAATTATTTGATTTTTATTGACCTAATCCAACCACAAACTATATAAATATACTATATAAAAAACATATTTTAAAAATAGAATATTTCATACCAGCTTCTTTTTGTAAAAGTTATAACCTAAAATTATAAATATAAATATTAGGGTTTCATTAATTTAAATTTATAAATATAAATATAAAAATTATTGTTTTTATTTTGTTTGATTTTTATTGACCTAATCCAACCACAAACTATATACATATACTATATAAAAAACATGTTTTATAAATAGAATATTTCTTAGAATTATAAATATAAAAATTACTATAAAAATAAATATTAATTTAAAATTATAAATATAAATATAAAAATTATTGTTTTTATTTTTTTTAAATAGATTATCGCAGGTCTATTGGCTTCTTTGTTTTTAACGGTTATACAATTTTTCATATTTTAAATTTTTTAAAGGTTATATCCTTCACATATTTTAAAATGAATTGGTCATGAGGTATGCCCAATAAACGATAGAGTTCAGGGATCACTCTTCTTTTTATTCCCCTATATATATATTTTTTAAAGATTATAACATATTATTTTCTTTTTAAGATTATAACATACTATTATTTGAATTATTCTATAAAATAAACGATATAGTCTCGGACCATTATTTTTTTTTAAATTATAAAATAATGACTATTATTATTTTTGTTTCTTCATATATATTTTTTAATTATAACATAACATTATAAATGCATTCATTTAAAACTTTTTTAAATTTAAAAATCTTAAAAATAATAATTCTTAAATATATATTTTTAGTTAACAATATCTATACTTAATTTTCTTTTAACTATTTCCTCTTTTAAGATTATGACATACTATTATTTGAATAAACTATATAATTTGTGATCATTATTTTTTAAATTTTTTTTTAAATTATAAAATAATGACTATTATTTTTCTATTTCTCAATATATATTTTTAAAATTATAACATAACATTATCTGATAAAATGCATCCTTTCAATTACTGGATCAGATTGTCATGGCAAGAAACAAAATATACTAAGTTTGAGTTATTACTATGTTTATTGTTTCTAGGATAATGTTATCAGTTATACATTTGTCATGTATTCATTGTGATTTGTAATTGTCAGCAGTAATATATAATTAGTATAACCATAATTTAAGTGGTTGGTGAATATTTATAGTTGTAGTTGTTTATTTAGTTTTGTAGAGATAAATGTTAAGTTAATACTAAACATTAAATTAATTGTGTGCAAGTTTATGGATTTTCTTTATGTAGAAATGTAATGTGGAAATTTAGAAGTAAGCATCTAGAGGATCCTAATCTTGCACACAATAATTTAACATTGTGAAAACATTCATGCCCAAATTAAACTAATTACCATATGCTTATAAATATCCATTAAAGGTATAGAATATAAATAATAAACTAAGAAAAAAACATAAAAAATACTATTTAATAAATAATAAACAAAAAACAAAATCTAATAATAATTATAAAACTTTAGTGAATTATAGATTTATAAATAATTAAATAGTGAATTCTTAAATAAAGCTTATTTAAATCTTAATTAAGATGCATTTAAACATTACATTTAAATTAATGTTGTTGATCCCATTCAAGAAAATCCAAAATATGACATAATTTTAAACACCTATAAGTGTAATAATGCAAAGAAGTCCTAAAATCATATACATATCATATGAAGTCAAAAGTTTGAACATAAATAAGATGTCATTGTGCAATCTCCAGTATTATATAATAATGTGAAGAAGTTCTAAAATCATATGCATAAATGAGATGTTATTTAATGTTTGAATACAATTGTCATTGTTCAAATTTCAACAGGTATATCTTATATTTATATAATATGGGTATGGGATATTTTTTCTTAAGTTTAAATGGGTGGGTAAGAAGTATCATGTTTGTAATGTTGATGTGGTATATACACTGGGGGTTCACTAGCAACGCAATATTATATCAGGTCCATTCATACTCTTAAAATACTCAAAAATATATTGCCTCGTATTAAGGGGTCAAGTTTTTTTTTTAATTTGACATAGTAATATAAATATTGGGGTTTATTTTATTTGGGTGGGCCTAGGAATAACATCTAGATCCTGGGATATATATATATATATATATATATATATATATATATATATTCTTCAAAGATTTGGAAGTTTCCCACAAAGACATGTTCAATGCCTCCCTGGTTGAATGAAAACATGTCCCTACATTACAAGAAAAATGGCATTTTAGCCTCACATAAAATTGTTTTATATTAAAATATTTAACTTAAAATAATATTTGTATAATTTACTATAATTATGTTGATAAATTTATTTTAATTTTAATATATTGATTTTAAATATATAGAGAGAGTTTTGTATATGAAAACATTTTATACTACAATATTTAATTTCAAATATTTTTTCTATAATAGTCTCATTATGCTTATGATTTTTTTTGTTAAATAGTTTTTAAATGAAAACATTCATATTATTATGTTAATTATATCATAATAAATTACTGATTGAAATCTTAATTCCAGTTGAAATCTAACTCCATAAATCCATCTTAAAAAGTATCAAAGAATTTGATTATATAATTGGATGATATACATAAATAATTGATGTTTTTTTTGTCTTAGTTTCATACAAAAAACCTCTTCCCACTTAAATAAAATTACAAATATTTCAAAATAGAATGCTTCTCGACCCAAGAAAAATCAATAACCTCTTGGATAACCAATGTTAAATTTATATGGGTGTATCATTTAATTCATTTTAAGAATTTAAATAGGAAATGAAGAGAATCTGCTCTAATTTTTTACTAATTTTGATCTTGCATAGATATAGAAATGAGATTCATTTGTTGTGGAAGATTATGTGTTTACCAAACTTGGAATACTTTAAGCATGATATAATATCTGCACATAATCTTTTTTTTAATAGAAACTAAAAAAGGTTTTTATAAAACAAGCTGTACACAACCATTCATTATAGAGAGGATAGCATGAACAGAGAGTTCTTGCAGTTCAAAATTGCTGCACAATAAACTGATTCGAAAAGATGTCCAAAAAACTACACATGGAGAATTTGCAAAATAACTAGTGCCTGGGGTAGTGTATACCCTTATAAACTTATTACAAAGTAAAAGATAGTAAAACATATTAACATATTTAAAAGAAAACTGTTTATGGATTGCCTCTGAGCTTCATGGGCTGGACCACAGACTCCTCATCCATGGGGTGCGCTGCCGCTATAGTGGTTTCGTTCACCTTGCTTCCCTGGTTCATCTTGATCAGATGCTAGAGGTCTTCCTGGATTCCATCAACCTTACCCATGATCTCCCTAAGATTGCTCTCATTGTCATCAATCCTTGCGTCGTGGTTGCTGATTTGCAGAGAGGTGTAACTCACCACTTCCCCCATGCTCTTGACCTCCTGGGCTATTTCTTTATTGTCCATTATATCAATCGATATCATCTTGTATAGTCGCCTAAGATTCTTTCTCACGTCCATGATGCCAACATTTTCATTAGCCTGCAACATTCTGCCAGTTCCAAGAGAAAGGTCAATTCGGGTGAAGTTGCAGTGCAAAGCATGAACAGAGCCTGCTTGAACGCGAGCTTGACTCTCAGCTGAAAGGCCACTAAGGATGTAATTGAACACTTTTAGCTCTTGTTGCAGGGAGGCACCCTCCTTACTTCGTCCCTCTTTGCAGGCTAAGGTGCCCACTGCACCTTCCTTCCACCCTGAACGGTGACAGCCCAAGGTTATGCTTCTATTAGCATTGACATTATGAGCTTCAGTCGTGAGATTTGAGCCAGAATCAGAGTTTGGAAACCACAGCGAGGAGCCTGTGAGGGTGCTACAGGAGCGAGAGGAGAAGGCTGCGAGGGCAAGCCTTTCCTTCACAAAAGATCTAGTGAGAGGGAGAGCTTCCCACGGGATCTCCTGCAACCACCCTTCGCCAACACCTGCAATTTACATCCAGGAGAATGCGCTCTGGAGGAACCTCGTGATAAACAGAGCCGAGAGATGGAGTAAAATGAGTTTGCATTCTGCGTCGAGGAGAAGACATACTGAAATGGTCGAAAAGACTTGGAGCGTGCGAGGAGGAGGGGCATTTAACCCAGGGCCAGTGAAACATAAAGCCAGCATTACCCGAGAGAGGATGTGGGCAGAGAGTGAACCACGTGGTGCGGGAAAGAGGATTGGCAAGACAGCAAAATAAATGAAAGGATCCTTCAAGATGTAGCATGCGGTGGGAACCAGCTATTGGAGGATGGCGCAAGGTGGTGGGAGGAGAGATGTGTGGAGGGATAAGGGAAGGGGTTAGTGAGATGAGGGAGTGAGGAAGGATGGGAATGGAGGGATAAGGGGAGGGGGAAATGAAAGGAGGAGGGGTGGAGGAATAAGGTGGGAGATGAAGAAAGTCCTTAGCAATGCTTTTAGGGAAAGAACTAGCCAATTCCAGGTATGAAGAGGGGGAGGATCTCTTATCTTGAGAAAGGAAGGAGTACTTCTGACGAACCATTATGGGATAAATTTGATGATAGGAGCGTTTCCGTTCAAACTATAATGTCCTTGAGGTAAGGAGGCCCCCATGTTGGCCAAGGCATCCACTGCAGAGTTATTGTGGTGAAGAATGTGAAATAGCTCATAGGATTTAGTCATGAGCGGCTTTGCTTTGTCATATAGACGGAAACAGTTAATTGAACCAGAGGAGTAACCATTAATCAATTTGAAAATGACATGTCGGGAGTCTCCGAATATCATTACCTTCCAGAGGTTTTTAGTGACTAAGAATTGTAATCCCTGTAGGAGTGCCAGCCACTCGGCCTCGTTGTTGGTCCTATGTCCAAGGCCCCAAGCGAAGATTTGTTCAACATGTCCTCCGGGATCCAAGAGGATCCCCCCTGCACCTGCCACCCCTAATATCTGCAAATAATTTATTCAAACAATAAGAGTGTTATTTTATCATATTTTACTATGCATGTATTAAAAATCACATACAAATAACTTTAAAAAAAAAGAATAGAAAACATTTGTTAAGATTATTAAAAAAAATTTATAGAGTTTAATTTATTAAGTTCATAGAAAACATGAGCTCTCTATGGATATAATTGTAGTTACATGATATAAAATTAGTGGATTAGCAGGTTTTGGTGTGAAACATGTGCAATTCTCATATTTTCTAAGCATTGCACTGAATATTGGATTATCAATATTTTACATTCTTTGTTACATTGATCTCT
This sequence comes from Pseudotsuga menziesii, assembly GCA_001517045.1. Lineage (NCBI taxonomy): Eukaryota > Viridiplantae > Streptophyta > Pinopsida > Pinales > Pinaceae > Pseudotsuga > Pseudotsuga menziesii. The sequence goes on along the minus strand of LPNX010436801.1, from coordinate 27,907 downwards.
TGACTGGGTTTCTTTTTAGGTGTTTTTCTTCCCCATTACTATTTCGTTGGGTCTTCCACTATCCAATGCTACAAATGAGTCAATCTCCCTTGCAATCATGTTGGGATCATTACTAGCATTATACTATATTTTATTTATCATATGGTTTGCTTATACTAAGATGTGTTAGGAATCTTGTTGTTACAACTTTACAATATGATATAAAGAGGATGTTAAAAATAGATTGATAAAATGGATACCTACAATATGTGGTGAAACTAAGGGTTTTGTTAATTGAAAAGGTATATTGTGAGGGGATTCAACAATACAATTTTAGGAAGTATTTTCCAATATTTAGTGAAATTAGGGATATTCTTCAATATCCTATGGACGGACTTGCTATGTAACAAGTTCACTTAGTGACCTAGTGGATATATATCAACTTTAAATAACCCAATATAACCCAATATAAGAAGACATACTTGTGAGCTTCTATTAATTGTTGGTTTTTTTAATCCACCTGGCAAGAAGCAAAGTCAACCTTCCCAGTCGGATAGAAGAAATCAGCAATACAAATGAGGATATAGAAAAAATCAGCAATCCAGATAAAGATAACCACCCTGAACATAGGAACCCTCACTCATGTTTCTCCTCTCTGTGTAAAGTCGTTTTTGTTATGGATTCGTGAGTGCATCTCAAGCTGATTTCCACCCTGGGAATACTACATCTTCCCGTCTAATTTGTAAGAACGGAGGGCTGTTTTCTCCCCTGTAGGCTGTGGGTGCACAGTAGTTTATCTATCCAAAGTCTCTAATAACTGCAATCACTACAGTCAGATTGTATGGAGACACGCTACCTGATTTGATGCCTGAGAAGCGATAGCAATTACTATAAAAATCAACCAGCCCGTGACACCTTATTATCATGTCCATCTCAAAGATACTATCCATCTCCTTCCAATAGTATGTTTTTGTTTTTTAACAATATAATCCTTTAGAGCTTATAACCTTTTTAAGAATGCCTCTAATAGATTCAGTATTTTTATAAATTCTTGGATTTTAGATTTTTAAGTAAAAATTTTCAAAATCATAAAAAGAATGTAACGATTAATACAACATAAATTGTAAAACTTTTAGACTACCACATGTTGGTGTAAAAAGCTCCTATTTTCAATTTGGATTATCTCGCAAAACAAGATATGATCTGGAAAATCTCTCACAGGCATAAATTATTTCCGTCGAAAATCTGGAAAATTTCTGATAGACGTTAAATTTTGGATAGGTTGGCCCCTTCCCATTACCTGATACGATTTTGTTCTGATATAATTCATTATTCGACCTCTGAAGTACAAGATCGGATTAAAATGTTTTCTTTGATTGTAATTGTACATTTATTCAACATAGTTGGATTGTGTATGTGTTGAAAAAACTATTTGGTTTTTCAAGCTGTGCATTGTAATTATGTTTTTATATTTAACTGTTATATACTAGTATATTGTTATAGTTTGTGGCTGGATCAGGTTGATAGGGATGAAAAAGTTAAGAGATAGTTATGAAATGGAAGACAATTTTCAAATGTTATCCATGCCTAGCTACATGTTTATCCTTTTATCAACTATCAGTTATTTTTTGTGTTCTTTTTCTTTTTATCATTTTCTATTTATCTGCCATGAACCTTTGGTTATCCATTCATCAGATATGAGTTATTCATGCATTGCTGCGAGTTATCCATTCGTCATCTAGCTACCAATTATTTTTTATATTTCTTTTTTTATAATTGTTTATAGAATGAATTTTTTTTATATTTCTTTCGTAAATGAAAAAACATAGAAAAAGTCCAAAAAAAATTATCCCAATTAATTATGTTTATGATAATGCATTTATTAAAAAATTATAATATACCAACATAATTTACTATTAAATCTACTTCTAAATTGTAGTATTATAAAACTTGAAAATACATATATATGAATTTATCATATTTATGTGATAATACTAAAAAATACAACCATTTATATGATAATTTAAAAAAAAACAATCTCATCGAAAGAAATAATTACCTACAAACTACTATACTACTATTTTTTTGCATGGAGTGACCACTCGTTTTTTTTTCATGGAGTGACCACTCGTTTTCTACTAAAACTTCAATATCATCTGCACTAGAAGTATATACACAGACTTGCATTTGATGGCACGAAAGTTATAAGCATTCAAGTTACATATACTATTTGTTATTAATTTTTAAAGATATATCGCTTTTTAATGGCATTTATCATTAGCATTGTGGTTCACCAAAACGAATCATGGTTTATAGGAAAGACCGTAAGCATTGTCGTTCTCTGCAAGGAATCATGGGTTATAGGAAAGATCGTAAAAATATATGACATTTAATTTTGTTCATTGTTTAAAACACGAGGGTAATGTTTACAATTTGTCAAGATTAGATTTATAAAGTTAAAATTTTTGAAAAAGGGAAATATTTTATGATATTTAACCCCTTGGTTAATGTATAAATAATTTGTAAGAATATCTCTAAAATCAATTATTAATACATAACAATTTATGATTTATAAATATAGAATATGGTCAAAGTAAGTGTGAAGTCACAAATTTAGTTGCATTAATATTGAGAAGATGTTTAGTCATGAAATCATTCACCTCTTATAAATGATTGTCATTATGTAATTAATAGAATATAAAATATAATAAAAGTGAATTTTAATCTAAAACCAGATCATAAAAAGTTGTACTTAAAAAAATTTTAATTTTAAAATATTTTAGCACTCCCCTCTAAGAACAACTTCCAATATGATTGAAAGATTTACAAAAGTGAAAAAATGAGAAGAAAATAGACTTTAAAATCTCACTCACCCCTTACTAAACCTTTAATGGAAACATCTACAGCTCCAACCATAGAGGGAAGTTCTAGAAAGATGCATAGTCAAGTGTTTAATGTGTAGCATGATATTGAAATAGATGTTGAGAGAGTAGGAAATAAACAATCTCCAATATGCCCTTAATTGCTCCTCTTAATCCATGTCTTCTCAAGCTAGACAACAAGATCTCCATTCCTCATTTTGATGGATCACTTAAAGGAGAGGTTTGATGTTGAGATCATTAGTGTTGAGACTTATTTTTAATCTAAAAAACATAATGCAAATGAACAAAATATTATGGTCATTGAAGTTCATATGGGTGATCATGGCTCTTACATTGTGGTAGTCTCACGTTCAGGTTATTGGTGACCTCCAATCAACAAACTATCACAAGACAAGATGATTTTGAATCTACTCTTTATTAGATATTCTATCCTCTTGGATGGAAAGAGTGCATGTCAGCATGTCATATGCAACTTTGAAAATTTACTAAAAAGACAAATTTTCAATAATATATTGACAACATCAACAACCTATCTATTTATCAACCTATTGGGCCCAAGACAGAAGGGCATAATTCATATAGAATTATTCCTAAGTAGGAAAGAAGAAGGTAAAGAAGAAGAAGAAGGAGATGTGACATAGGAAACAACATCAAAGAAGAAGAGAAGGATGATGCAACAACAAAAGGAAGGAAGGAAGGTGAGGTGAAGGCGCGGGACGAGGAAGCTACGCCATTTTTGTAACCTACGATGGAAGGACTGAGAAAGAGATGTGATGACATGGTAGAATGTTCGCAAGAGCAGGCGTGCAGATAAGGTGACGTCCAGAAAGTGACAGTAAGGCATGATGATGAAAAAGCATCAGCCCTTAGCGATTGTGGGTACAAGCTTGGCTAGAGCCAGTGGAAACCACACACGTAAATGCATTTTTGTAAGTCAGGTCAATAGTGCCTTTTTTTCATATATTGCTATATTAGGAAAGACAACCTGTGGGATGAATATAGTAATTCGGTTAGGATAACGACTGAATCTGAGTCTATTAGAGTTTGTATCAAGTCAGTATTAAGTCTGTAACAAGCATGTATGAGAGTTATATCAAGTCTATAATGAGGCTATAAAAGGAGAAAACCCAGCTGTAAAGGGGTTAGTCGATTATCCAGTTAGCCCATTAGCTAGTTCTTGTGTAGATGATTTTTGAGTTGATTAGTTGATACAACAGTTTTGAGTAAGTGGTTAGACTCTTGGGAAGGACGCTGGAGCTAGACTGGAGGTAGATAGTTTTGGTTAATGACTCTAGATCACTGAGTGCATCAGGGTAGTGGTTCTACAGCTGAGTGCACATATAGGTAGAGAATGTTGAGTCGATCCAGGATGTGTGTGGATTATTGAGTAGGAGTAGTGTAGAGTGATAAAGATAGAGAAGATCAAAGAGCATGAGCAGGAGGAGAATTCTGTAGAGATAGAAGATAAGAAATTGAACAGAGTCTGTAGCTTTATGTACAAAGAAAAGGTGCATTTATTTCCTCATGCCAATGCCAGATGAAGAGCACCTTGTGGTTTTTTCTCGGATGGGTTTCCATGTTACATGTTGTATATATGTGTGAATGTTGAATAGCTTAGACAGGTGCATATTTATTGTGTTAATGATTGATTGTTTATTGTGCTTTAATGGGATATCTATATGAATGGTGTACTTCAGTAATGAATATGTCTGTGATGTCTGTTCACTATGCATTTGTGTAAGATTGCACAAATAAGGGATAATAATACTTCAGTGTTGATATATAATGTACAAACCACCATCCCACTCCTGGTCTTCATTGGAAACCTTGGCGTAGAGCCAAGGACTTAAAACACCCTCCCACACAAACTGCATAAATGTGGTTCAGGAAGTTACCCATAGAACTGAGATATATCAGGTGAGATGACATCTATGTCGCAGGTGCTATCTGTTGGGCTCTACTCCGTCGGGCCGATATCTTGGCCTTTGTTTTTCTGACCAAAAAGGGGGGTTGAACCTGGGTTGCAGGGGAAAAAATTCCAACAAATGGTTTCATTGTCGGTACCCTAAAGTGTTGTGGTGAGGGATATGTTCTGGCATCCTACGAAACCAAAGATCCAAAACTAGGTAGATGCAAAAGAGCTAGAGTTTGCACGAAAAGAAAGTGAAGGATCTCGATGGATGCCGACGAAGTGGTTAGAATGGTACATATATTCAAACATTCATGATATTTTCTTTGTCAAGTTCCCCACTATGTTTTATGAGTGGTTGTCTAAGTTGGAAACCGACAATAATTTTCAAGGAGGAGAACTGACAGAGTGGACTCCGTTCTTGATTGAGCGGCTAAAAAGAATCAGCAACCCTATATCAAGGGTCGTGGACTTCTGGGTGGACAGTATCATAAAAGGATATATCACTGAGTCCATTGTTGATACAATAACCTCATACAGTGAGGATGAGAGAAAAAAAATTCAAGGACCATGCACTCGACATCTCTCATCTTGGAAGACGTGGATCAAAATGCTTATATGTGAAAAGGGAATTCTGTGAATGATAGATTGAATAGAAAAGGGTGGCTATGTCTCAGTAGAACCCTGGAGTGAGATGTTCCTAGGAGAAAGTGGAACTGAACTAGAACCTAGCTTCTTGAGAAGCAAAAGAAGATTCAGGTCCAGCAAAAGACGAAAAACTTTGTTCGGGCAAGGTAGTTTCCACACAGAGAAAGAAGAAGAAGGCTACGAGTTTACATCATACCTAGATGAAGGTTTGTGTGACGAGGAATATGAGTATTAGCCAATATCAAAAAGAGTCGAAGAGTCCGAGGAGTCAATTGAAGCTCCAAAACAAGACCGCATACACAACTCGCCTACAGTACCAGAGGTAAGATCACTAGACCAATCTCCAAGTAATTATGTAAATACGAGTAGTACTAACGCTGTAAATAGCAGACAAGGAAGTTCGACTAGTGTGCATTTTTTTCCTACTCTACCAATAGTCAATACAATACCAATCAATCCAATGGCTAGAATTGACATTAATCTCCCAATATTCAATGGAAATGGGCTAGAATACCAATCAATCCAATGGCTGGAAATTGGTTTCTTTGTGACGTTGTCTGGACTGTACGGCAGATCAAGGATGAGAACATCAAGAAAGCATAGATGATCATGACTCTACGAGGTCGTGCGCTAGGCTGGTATATGAATTTTTCCATAGTACCAATAGGAGTGGTCCCAAAGACACTCAATGAGAGTCGACTTGGGTTGATTAATGAATTTAAGAAATCGAAGTCTGAATCACAATGCATCACTGATATCAAGGAGATCAAGCAACTACCAACAAAATCTATTTGGGATTTTGACTAGATATTTAAGGCATTAATGGCCAATGTGACTTTCCAAATGTTAGATGTGCAACACAAGGAATGCTTCATTGTTTCCTTGTTGCCACACATTCGATTGTCATTGATGCAATAGAAATTCATTTTGCAAACAGAGGCTCTGGAGATAGAAATGAAGTTAGAGGCCTCGCCAGTTGGAGACACTGGCTCAGGCATGATGCAAATTCAGTCGCAGCTGTCCGATCTTATGGTGCAGCTCCAGGACATCAGAAGAGACAAGGAAGTTCAAGAGGAACTATGGTGTATCGGATGCAAAATAGATGGGCACCATAAGGATAATTTTTGGGTGCTAATGAATTATGTCCCAGCAGGTGCGTCAAACCCATTAAACACCCAAGGAATGCCTTGGTGCAGAGTATGCCAAACTAGAGGTCATAGGTCCGAGGAATGTATGTACTTGCAAAAGATTGTAAGTGCACCTGCTATTATGTATTGTAAATTGTGTAGATCAGTAGGTCATGATGAAAAGGAATGCAAAGCACTTCAGCTACTCCAAGAGGAAACGATGGATACCTACCTAATGAAGAATAATGAAAAAATGCAAGTTTAACAAGCGCAGACTCAGTATCAACCTATGTAGTTTCAACAACAACAATATCCTCAACCGCAATACCATCCAAACTAGTATCCTTAGCAACAACAATACCCTACGCAAAGGAGGGGTGGTAAATTTAGAGGTCGAGGACAGCAACTAGGAGGATTATTTGGTCGAGGAAGAGGCCAAGTTGTATGCTATAATTATGGGAAACCAGGACACTTTTCCTAATATTATCAAAGTCCTGTGAAAAAATGTACATATTGTAAAGCATTTTATCACATTGTCGAATAGTGTCCGCAGCTTATTGCAAAGTGGCAGGCTAGAACTATTGTTAACCTCAACCCGGTGCATAATTTGAATCCAAACCCCAATATGAATATTCAAATGATTATGCTGAATGAATACAACCCAACCTTGTTGTAGTCACAAGAGGAGGTGTCGCGACAGGAGCAGACAAAAATACACTACAAGGACATCTGCAGGTGCGACCTGTGGCACAAAAGAAAGCTTCACTAGATGTCCAAAAGGAGAAGGAAGTCTTCTTGGAGGTGCGATAAGACTTTGTTGATACTAATCAATTGTCGACATCTAGACAAGTGAGAGTTATGACCGAAATATTTGAACAATTAATCAGAAGGCCTCCCACTAAAAAGGTTAGTAAGATCAAGGACTTTTTCAACAGTTGTTTAGCACTAATCCATGACAAAGACGTTGTCACAGAATTGACAGCACTCATAGAAGACAACACCGAAGATCTGTGCCCTGAAAGAAGAGTCAATCAAATAAGAAGAAAATGAAAGACAGGCCGAGAACTCCGAATGACTACACAGATAAGAGATTATGATATGGACTATATCATATTCGACTTGGGCTCAGATGTCAAAATATTGACAAGATAGACATGGGAAAGCATGAACGGGTCATGACTGGACTAGTCTCCTATTCAGCTATGACTTGCAAACCAATTGAAGGTGCTACCAATTGGTAGGATGTCTTAGGTACCTATGGAGGTCGAAGGTTTGAGAACATATGCCGACTTTGAGGTCATTGACATTGTTGATGACATAAAACCCTATCCAGGGCTTCTAGGTATTGATTGGGAAATAGTCAACCAAACTATCATAAACTTCAAGAAAAGGATCTTGTCTTTTGAAGATTCTGAAATATGAGTGGTTGCACCCATTGATTCCCTTGAAGAGCATCGATATGTCGAGCATGTGCATAGTGAAGGGAAATAGAATTATCTAGACCAACTGTATAACATTATGTCTTCAAATGAAGATTATATTAATCCCACAGCCGATGGAAACTTCAGTTGGCGTAGTGTAAGCTTGTGAATGCCCGACTCAAGTGAGTCCCTAGAAAACTAGTAGAATAGGCTGTATGAAGTCTCCATGCGTAGATGTGTAAGAATTACAAGAGTTGTTCGAAGGGTAGGAGCCAAAGCAAGTGAATTTCCTACGTATCAAGGATTTCTTAACCTTACATCCTTCTTAGAATAATTTGAAGAAAATCTCACAGAATCTCAACGATTGTCTGCTTTGGACTATGTGCTAAAAGATATGCCCGCTAGATGGTGGGGTACACATAAACAGTCTATCTCTGAATGGCCACAATGTCGAAGACTAATAGAGATCAGATTTTACTAGAGATCAATTATGATGATCACAAATACACAAGATTGGGAGCATATTCGTGACAGGAATGGGTTCACCGATTCATCCACACCTTGGAAATGGTGCCAATAATTTTGTACACCTCAAAGGGTGTAACATCCCTGACCCTCTGACCAGTGAAGAGGATGCTACCATGTCCTTAACCATCTGGGAAACTAGCCCCATGAACATGTACATTCATAAAATGTTGAAACAAAATGCATTGAAGTAGAACATACACAGATACAATTATTTACCATACACAGTGAAAGCAACATACATTCATACAAGCATTCAACATGTTCACCTTATTCATTAAAAGTAAAATGATTGCAGGAGTAAAAATAGACAAGATTACTTATCTCATGAAGAACTCGTTCCGCAACCAGCTATGTCGCTGCAACGTTCCACCCAACCATAGGCTAGTAGGCTCCTAAATCTCTCAGCAATACTGCCACCCCCGAGCTGGGCATGATTCCCCAAGGAATAAGGAACAAGCAGGATTACACATAGCCAAGGATACACAAAACACAACCAAGCCAACACAGTTGGGTTTATTAGGCCATCCAGGAGCTGGGAAAGGCTAAATTCTAAGCTGGTGAGCTCATTATAGAGCTAGGGACACCTACACCAGAACTAGCCTGACTTCTAAGACACCCACACACACCCAACATAAGGAATCAGTCCCTTCTCTGCTACACAGTCCCTTAGGCCCTGACTTCCCTTCCAGTGCTATTCAAGGGTTGTGGAGAAGAAAGCCATCCCTCTAGCTCTGTCTGTGTGGTTTCCAAACACACCAGGTTTATGAAGCAACCCAACCCCCCCATCCCTGCTCCCAACACAGTCCGAATACCAACCATTGCACGGATGCAATCAATCAGCAATTACAGCTTAGACAAGGAAATGACTCCTGAGTCATTCTTGACCCTATCATGGCCAAAACGACTTCCAAGAAACTTACAGTAGTCTCCAAACATATCAGCAACACAGTTCAGAATGTGGGGAAGACAACAATCCCTCCTGGACAACGAAGCAATCAGAAAACACTTACACAGGCCGCACTAGGGAAGAAGATACAGACTCTCAACCTATGCATGAGGAAATTTTACACCAGACCCCTAGAATTTGGATGGAAATCATGCTAGATACCACTCTGTGGAAACGTGAATGACATCTGAAAATGGCTCCCCCTTCCTGGCTGTGTGAGACAAAACCAAAAAGGAAGCTTGTGCATGGGAACAATCAGACTACCGCCCCTGCATGAGGATGAACAGACAATGGAGAGAATGTGTCATAGTGGAGAGAGTGGAATGAGGGGCGTAGTCATTCTTCTACCCATCGTGGGGTTCAATCCGCTGGTGGAGTGTGCATGTGGGCAAGGACTGACAATCCTGCCACACTCCACTCCCAACCATAATTGCCTCAACTACTCAGCAAAACATTAAATTGGTAGTTGGTTAAGACAAGGAAATATGGGAAAATCAAATAGGGTGGTGACACATGGATTCCCCCCCCCATAACCCAAAGTTTGACATTCCCCACCCTTATCCTTATGAGAATCATGCCCTTTTCATCATGGTTGCAGTGAGCATAGTTGGTTGGGTTTATTTAATTAAAGATGTATATTTACATGATTACGAGACTTAATATGTATGCTGCATGCCCTGATATACCATCGGTAACAATTTCAATCTGAAACATAGCATAACCAATCGATGGTGGGGCCTTGGCCTTTAGCTCTGTACCATGATTATTTACAATATATACATCATATACATCTAATTTAATGGGTTCAAAACCCGGGGTATTACATTCCCCTCCCCCTTCAATAGCATTGTCCTCAGTGCTTTACAAAATTTGAACAAAATGCTACACTGGTATCGCCTCAGTGTTCCGCAGAATTGAACAAAAATGGATGTGCCAATTGCATGGCATCCTCCAGCTCCCATGTAGCCTCTTCAGGTCCATAGTTCTCCCATTGCACCTTTACTTGACCTATGGCCCTGTTCTGGAGCATTGTGACCTTCCTGTCGAGGATGTGCATTGGATCGATTCGAACTCTCCCTCAGGCTCCACCTGAATCACATCCCAATTTCTCACATGGTTAGGATCATGTACATATCTCTTAACCAAAGAAACATGAAAAACATTATGAGCCCTAGTGCTAGCAGGCAATGCAAGTCTATATGCAACAGGCCCTATTCTCTCAAGCACTTCAAACGACCCATAGTATCTAGGTGACAGCTTGGCATAGCTTCCAAGCTTCAAGGAACTCTTATTTTCCCTCCCTCTGAGGTAAACATGATCCCCAACACTGAACTCCCTGTTCACCCTATGCTTATCTGCATATCTTTTCTGTCTGTCCTGTGTTGCTTTCAGATTCTACCTGATGTTTACAACCTCTTGCTCCATTTCCCTAAGCAATTCTGGTCCAAGCACAATCCTGTTCACTGGATTATCCCAATTCACTGGTGTCCTACACCTTCTTCCATACAAAGCTTCACACTGACTCATCCCCAAGGATGTCTGCTATCCATTGTTATAAGCAAACTCTAGCAAGTGCAAGTAATCTTCCCACTTGGTTGGTTTGTCCATCACGTACATGCGAAGCATATCTTCAAGAATCTGATTAACTCTCTCTATGTGCCCATCTGTCTAAGGATGGTATGCAGTGCTGAAGTTTAGCTTTGTACCCAAATCTACAAACAACCCCTTCCAAAAGTTGGAAGTAAACTTGACATATCTGTCTGAGACTATTGCCTTCGGCAATCCATGCAATCTAAAAATCTCCTTTATGAAGATCTTTGCAATGTCATCAATCTTATGCTTCCTTTGTCAACTTGTCCACCACAACCATGATGGAATCATGTTGTCTCCAAGTCATCGGCAATCCTGTAATAAAATCCATGGAAATAACTTCCCATTTCCATTCTGGAACTGGAAAAGGCTGCAACAAACCTGCAGGGTGTTGATGCTCAACCTTTACCTGCTGACATTGCATACACCTTGAAATGTACTTAGCCATATCCCTTTTCATTCCTGGCCAAAAGTACTACTTTCTAGCTGTAGCAATGGTCTTTTGGTATCCTAGGTGACCGAAATACGGAGCTTGATGGATTTCATCCATAACAACTCTCCTCAAATCTGCTACATTCAGAATATAAATTCTACCTTTATAAGTGAGAATTCCATCTTCTTCCAATTTATATTCCTCATACCTCTTCTCAATACTTTGCTATTGCAATTTGTCTTTTACCTACTCATACAATTTATCTCCAGCAACATGATTAATAACCTGTTGCCTCAAATCCAATTGGCAAATACTAAGAGATGCCACATGCATTTCTTGCATCTTCCTGCTAAGTGCATCAGCTACCTTGTTTTATTTTCCTTTTATGTGTTTGATTTTGAAATCAAACTCACATAAAAATTTCAGCCATCTTGCTTGCCTAGCATTCAGAGTAGGCTGATCAAATAGATACTTCAGTCCACAGTGATCTATTCTAAGCTTAAATCTTCTACCCATCAAGTAATGCCTCCACATCTTGAGAGCATGTGCTATGGTTGAAAT
>LPNX010436798.1:0-14361 GCA_001517045.1 Pseudotsuga menziesii | reverse complement strand
TTACCTACTCCATCCTACCTCCAAAAATTTCCTTTCAGACTTCAAGACATAATTCTTTCCACTTTGAACCACCGAATTGATCCAATCTATGTTGATTCTCGATTTTCAATTTAGAAACAAACCCGAGGTTCCAAATACTCAATCTCTGGTTAACAAACGCATACCTGATATAGCTTTTCTGATCTTGACTGTGTAAGATCAAAACTTTCACCCAAAAAATTATCCACAAGCCAAAGTATGCTCTTGACTCCACTTCACTGCTGCTCCATTGACTGCCACAATCTCAACTCCCCAATCAACACTTCACAATTTCTACATCAAAATGCATAACTCAAGGTTACACCCAACTCATCTATTTATACGTGAAGGTCCTCTTCAAAATATATTACAAAGCCGACCAGAATTTACAATTCGCAACACGCATCTCCAACCAACACCTGCGGGCATCTCATTTGAATGTGGACATGTTTTGAGTGTTGTGTGCATTCTAAGTCATGACATTAGCTCACATTCACTCACTATTTGACATCAATGCCAATTCTGTTTGACATCACTGCTCCAAAATTCCAAAATTCCAACACATTTTTCTCAGATCCTTCAATGACTCTCAATGTTGAGGAATACACCTTTGACAACTAGTCATTTTGGAGAATTAAAACCCTTCATTATACAAGTTATTTTTTATAGGAGTAAGTGCAGGCTAATAGTAGTCTCTCATAACACATTATTGGCAATGAAAACGTGGAAAAAAAACATGTTGACTTGGAGGGATGATTTGAGGTACTTTCATAATCAATTTGAATATGGTGTAAGAAGATGATATGTATGAAATAGAATTAGCTTCTAAAATATATAGGTTATATTTATGGATTTTTTTGTATAAGTATGTTAAATTCAAGTTTTTTAACATTGGTATGTTATTTTTCAAGCAAAACATAATGAATGTGTTCCCATTAATGTAAGTGTTAAGTACCTAAGTGATGGAGTTTTGTTAAATTTTTTGGTATAAATGTAAACAACATATTGTTCTTGTACACTATTTTTTCAATATTTATATATATGAAATTCACTATACCCTTGAAATTACAAGGCCATGCATTAGTGCAAGGTACGATGGTTTTAACACTATGTTGCACGAGGACCTATCCCCGCCCCCAAATAAAAAATTCCCCGTAATCGTCGTCCTCGTGTTTCAAGGACTTGGGGACCGCTAGGAAACACCCTTAATCTTTTGGGGACTTCATTAGGGACTTGGGGACTTGTTGGTCGTACCCAACACATCCCCAACGGATTTTGGGGACTTCCGGGTAGATTTTGGAGACATTCCAAGTAGATTTCAGAGATGTCTCGGGCAGATTTTGGAGATGTTTTGGTCATGTACCTTCAGTTCTAACAATGGACATTGATGATTAGACAATATGATCATTTATCCCATCCATATTTTTTGTATTATTCTAAATCTAAATTTATACAAGTTGCAACTCAAAATATGGGTTGTGTATAATGGATTTAATTTGGGTTTTTGGTGATTTAACTATTGTCTTTTTAGCAACATCATTACAAGTAGCAAAGCCTCCATGTCATCAAACTAAGATTTGCAACAACTCAAAGGTTTGATCCTTTTGAGTATTGCTCTTGTTCTTCTTATTTTTAGGGCCGTCTTAACTTTTGCATATTATACATAAGTGTCCAAGAGTTATTCAAGATGAATTATTTCCCCATCCCAATCTCAAGCATTGTGAAAACAATTGGACAGTAAAGACCTAGATTGGGTTTTAAACATTTGAATAAATTATTATTCAATATCCTTCTTAATCTAAAACATGGATCTAATGTCTTTATAGAATGCAAGCATGTATATCCCAAATTGTTTTGTAGTGGTTTTCAACATAGTTGTAAAAATACGAAGAACCTATTGTGAGGGGAATGCTTTTTAACCCAATCATTATAAACAAGAATTTTAAGGAAGAAGAGTTGTTATAAAGACAAGTGTTCTTCTCATAGACCCTTCATAGACCTTAATGTAGATAGAAAATAGTTAAACATAAGTTTCCTAAAGCTAAACTACCTTTTGCTCACATTAAGTGTCAATAATGGTCACTTAGTCCTTTTCTTATTTGCGTGAGTTTTTTGAAAACTTGCAAGTGTATGGAATGTGCATAATAGTATAAACTATTGTGCTTACAAGCAACTACACATGTTTATGATGAATTCTAACTTTCAAAAGCTATATATATATATATTATTGTCGTCCCCTGAAAAATTGGGGGTCTGCTCTAGCCATCCCAGGGACTCATCCCCCCGTCCCCGTTGTTCCCACATCCCCAAAGTAAGTGCAACATAGTTTTAATGTAATCAAACAATGTTTTTTTAGATTGTAGATATTTGTCTATACTATTACAATGCATTATTCCAGGTAATGAAGGTTTTAACTTAATCAAACAATGTTTTTTTTAATTATAGATCTTTGTTTGTATTATTGCAACACATAATTTATTTAAAAAACTGATTAAAGAAAAAAAACTTGTAGCGGGAACAATCATTAGACGAAATTTCAACTCAAAATGGGCCTTTCAACCCTAATTCAAGTTCGATGTCATCATGTGTTAGCCAATGAAATTGCTTTTAAATTTGAAATACTGTATAGGTCTTAAAGAACTTTTTAATAGAAATTTGTTGATAGGTATCATAAAAAAAACTACTTTTTTGTTCGTATTTTCGACATATCTCCCTGTGTTTTTACTCAAATTTCGATCGAGAGAAATCCCTAGATGCAAAATTAAATTCCGCATCCAACGAGCACCCACTCTGCATACTTTTGACGAACCCCACTACCCCAAAAACAAGAAATACCTGAAAAAACGTAATGATTCACGTTTTTTCAGGTATTTCTTGTTTTTGGGGTAGCGGGGTCCGTCAAAGGTATGGAGAGTAGGTACTCGTTGGATGTGGAATTTAATTCTGCATCCAGGGAGCTCTCTCGATCGAAATTTGAGTAAAAACAGAGGGAGATATGTCGAAAATACAAACAAAAACGTAGTTTTTTTCTTTTCTTCCTCCAAAATTAATAAATAATATTTTATTATTTTAACTATTATTTTATTATTTTCCTTAGGAGGCCCATTCTGTGAGACATGCATTTTAATATATTGATACCTATCAAGAAAAAATTAAATTAAAAATAGTAAACAATAATAATTTTAAAAAACTTATATATTTGGAATCTACATTTATTTAAAAAACTTATATATTTGGAATCTACATTCATGAATCTATACATGTGTTTATTTTCATTAATGATGGACTTGTGTAGCCTATATAAAAATAATGCCAAAAATGAAGTTAATGAGAGACATTATGAAAAATGGAGTTTTTAATTTTTTTGCAGCCCAAACCACCAAGTTTGTCATTTCAAAGTTAAGTCCAAACCAACCAGGTCAACAAACACATATTTAGGAATTGCCATTGGCACAAAAAATAAATTGAATTCAAGGAAAGTGCATGCACTATAGAAATGTGTGCACACTCTGGAAATGCAAACGCACTATTGTCACTATGTCATCTTTGGCCTTTAAGATGGGCTATGGACTCTATTAGAAGATTTTTAGCAGTAGCTTTTAAGTATCTAGGGCCAAGAATGACATGTTGAACCACCATAAAGGAATTGTCCAAGGTATCTTTAGTCTCTAGATGGGGATAGGAAACATAATGAGGTTTTGAACATTAAGTATGGGTCTCTTGACCTTGGATATGATTAGGGGCATAAACCAAAGCCTTAGGCCCTAAATGAAGCTTCCAAACATTTGGGGACAAGAATTGCACCATGAACCACCTCAAAGGACTACTCAAGGGAAACCTTTTCTTATGAGTAGGTATATTGGTTCCATTATCGTTTTTTAGCACTATGTATGGGTATTGAGGCATTGAACACGATCAAGGGAGAAGACATGAAACTCAGGCCCTAAAGGAATTGTCTATCCATCGAGGGCCAAGAAGGTTTCTTTAACCAACCACACATTTCCTCCTGAGGGTACCATTGCCTTATGATTGGGGATGTTGATGCCATGAGGTGGTTTTGAGAAGTATGTATGTGTCTTAGGGCCTTGGGAATGATGTTCCAGGGAAGAAGACAATGCCTCAGGACCTAAAGAAACCATTAAGGCATCGAAAGACATGAACAATGCCTTGAAGCACCATGCATAACATCTCAGGAATATCCATGACAATTTGGGTGTTGGGGCCTTGGGGTCTTGGACATGGTTAAGAGAGGAGACCTAAACCTCAAGCCATAAAGGAAACTTTTAGCCATCGAGAGTATCATTGGATTATGATTAATGATGTCGGTGCCATTAGGTGGTTTCAAGCAATATGTATGTGCCTTAGGGCCTTGTGAATACCATTATAGGGAATAACACCTCGCCTTAGGTCTTAAAGAAATCGTTGAGGCATCCAAATCCATGAATGATGCCTCAAAGCACCACACATGAATTCTCCTCCCTTAGGGACTTGGGGCATTGGACATGATTAGCGGAGGAGACTTGAACCTCATGCCTTAAAGGAGTCTTATGTCCATTGAGGGCCAAGAAGGTTGCATTCCAACCACACTTGACCTCCTTAGAGTATCATTGTCCTATGATTGAGGATGTTGGTGCCATTATGTGTTGGGTGGTATGCATGTGTCTCTTGGGATTGGGAATGATGTTCCAAGGAAGAAGATCATGCCTTATCCCTTAATAGACCATTGAGGCATCCAAATCCATGAGAAATGCCTCAAAGCACCACGTATTGTTAAGAATGCCTCAAAGCATCAAGTTTTTAAAAATAACCACTTCTTGTTAAGAATCACTTATATCAAGGTAAACAAAGTTTAGATTATTTTCCAGATTTGATCTTATGTAGATTTCCTTCCTCTTAACAAATAAGGTTGTGTAGTGTGGCTACTTTTGTGTAAAACAATGCCTTTTGTCTTTTGCACCAAATAGTTGTAGCTTGGATGATTAGGCATTTGAGACCTAAAAAGAGCTAGTGACAAACTTGAAGCCTAGAAAATGTTCATATGGGTAGGGCCTACCTTTTCTCAATCTACACATAACTTTAACATATTGGTTTTCCATATAGGTTTTCCCCACTAATAGGATACTATAGAGGCTTATGTACCAAACATTATAACGCATTTACAAGTAATTTGGAGTATTTCCTAGATCACTGATATCATTATCTCATGTGCGGGGTCTTTTAAGCCATTGTTTATATGCTTACCTATGTTTAGATATAATCATTTAACAAGTATAGAGGTTTGCATTGAGTGATATGACAATAGGGGTGTCATTTATAGGGTTAACTGTATATAATATGCCACCTTTAGGTCATATCATATACATTTAACCCTATATATGACTCCCCTAGGGTTATATAATTGAGCATTAAATATCTCTAACTAAAGTGTTAAAAAGTGGACAAACTTAATTTTTAAAACAAGTTTATTTTCTATCAATTAAATCAAATTATAATTTTGGTAAAATTCCTACCAGATTTTAACTTACCCCTTATCCATTTTTTAATTTACTACTTTACCTTATTGTCAGAATACAAGCAAGTTATGTAGTCTTTGATTTACTACCACTGAGATTAAAATTATGACCAATCTATCTTGATAACTTACCCCTTATCCATTTTTTAATTTACTACTTTACCTTATTATCAGAATACAAGCAAGTTATGTAGTCTTTGATTTACTACCACTGAGATTATGACCGCTCTATCTTGATAATCTCGTACCAAGTTTTTGTTTTTCTCACGCAAGATTGCATGAAGTTTTGCAAGGCTACGGGCTGACAGAAACATTGGGAATAGAAGCATCCATGGACAGCCACGAAGAAAGTGGACAGTATGGAACTGCCCAAATACTGAAGCAAGAAGAGTGGATCCTGATTTTGGATCTCCTTTGCCTCACACTAAAGAGCATAACTTTTTTTAAGATCCAGAGGAATCTGTAACTGGCTGGTAGTACTTGGGAAAGACCCAGGTTCAAATCCAACTAGCTGTTACTCTAACCTCATTCATAGTATTTGAAAGTCTTGGCCTTTGCTAGGTCATAGGTTTCCCGCTGGTTGAGGCTTGCGGAAGACTGCTTGCAACTGGCCTAGAGGTTAGGCCAAAGAGTCAAACTTTGGCTTCATGTGTGCCCCTGTGTCATGAAAGGTATGTGCTCCTTCTTGGACTTTCTATTTTTCATGAGCAGCTATAAATGGATTATAAATGTACTGAACAAGACACAACCTTCAATAAAAATGCAAAGTTCAAAACCGGCTATAGCTTCTTAGAAGTAAAGCATGTCACCAAACTGGTTTACCAACGAACAGAACTTGGGGTAAGGGAAAACTTAAAAGAGTTATCCAAGGGGAAAAGAACCTAATCCAATCCTATGGAAGTACTTAAATAGCTATGGTGAAGTTAGCATGATGACTTGAACTTAACTTCTTGGCTGAACCCTGAGAGAATTGCATCTTTTGGGAAAGGAAACTTAAGAAAAATTTCATAATAAGGGTCATGGACATGTATACAGTATGTTGCCTTGAACAACCAGACCTTTTGAGGGTTTGATATCCAAAATTCAAATTTTGATTTTACTCTATTGCAGATTATTTCAACAATCCAGAAGCTACTACTTCAGCTTTGGACGTGGATGGTTGGCTACGAACAAGTGATCTCTGCTAAAGGTTAACAGGTACGACCTGAATCTCTTTAAGAAGTCTTAACGTGTTAATGCCTGATTTTTGTTAAATTTTGCAAATGATTCCATTAATTTCTTTTAATCTCAACCATAAGCTAATATTTTCTGTACATGTTGTAGGTTGCTCCTGCTGAATTAGAAGCAATTCTACTTTCTTTCTCCGAGATTGCTGTTGTTGAAGTAATACGTAAGTGCAAATATTTTGCCATTTACTTCTGAGCAATGCTTGTTATTTTGAAACTGTCATGTACCATAAACACTTTTAAGGAACTGCTCTAATAATTCTCGAATTCAAAATATTAGTTTCTATGGTGTATGATAGGTATAATTTTGAAATTATTACGCATGGTTGCAGGTTTCCAGACAAAGAAGCACACTAAGAAGCACACTATCCGAAACCAGTGTTATCAAGTCTGTAGCTCAGCAGGTAATTTACATTGTAAATCCTGTATACTTCTATCAATAGAGGTTTTTAGAATTGCAAGCTACTTCATCAAACATCTAAAATGTTGCCACTACTACTAGTAGCAAACATATGCTGATTCTTCTTGGTTTGTGTCTGTCTTCATAGGTGGCACCATACAAGAAGGTTCATAGAGAAGGTTTTGTAAGTGAGATTCCAAAATCTGCATTAGGAAAGATATTGAGAAAGGATTTGATTAAATTGGCCACTTCCAAACTTTGATACATTGGAGGAAATATAAGTTTCAGTTGCAAGTATGCATCACAGCCCGTGCTTCAAAAGTCATGGAAAATAAGGAAAGCCATCACCTGCTACGTAAGAGTCATTCAAGCCACTAGAAATAGATTAGAATTCATGCAAATAAGGGAAATCCTTGGTATTTATGTAAAATATGCTATGTTTTAATGTAGAATGGTTGCAATTTTTTTGTTGAGGCAGTACTTTAACCACTTCATCTACTCGTTTCATTTTTGTAAGGCCACCCTGCAGGCTGACTGTATAAAGAATACTTGTACATAATAATATTGTTTCTCATTCTTTCTGTTTTAGAAAGAAAGAAATGGTTGTTTCTTTGTCCCAAGGATTGGCAGGTATTGAAGCATTTAGATGCAACAATGTCAATCATCCATCTCATCCGAATAAAGCTTAAAAAATATGCAGGTATTTAAGCATTTAGACACAACAAGGTCAATCATCCGAATAAAGTTTAAAATATGCACAACAGTTAAATTTGAGCCCTGGCCCCGGTCTATGTTTACTGTGCTTTAGAGTGCTCCGGTACAGGTTTCTAGATTTTTTAAATAAAATTCAGCAGAGCTTGGCCAGGGCAAAATCAAATACATGAATAGACTTGGATAATTGAAAATTGATAAACAGGTTGGTGCCTACCTCCCAAGCCACCGCGAATCTGAATACCAATTAGCCTTGATCCTGACGAACTCAAAATTAAAATCAGTGTGTATGACATTGGAAAACCCAGTTTGCAAAATTTCAAATTTAGGCATAAGAGCACCTTAATTAAAAGTTTAAATGTAATTAAATGAAACAATAATCATGATGACAATTTTAATTTTCTTATTTCTGTGTGAAAAACAAACTCTAGAGGATAGTTCTTTGTGAAACACAAACTTTGTGTCTATGATTTAGTTCTTTGCAAAAATCCCTCAACATTGCCATGTTAGAGACATGCAATTGTGTTTATATGGGATGTATGGGATGTAAGACTAGGAGAGAGATTGGAATACATGGGTCCTCTTAAAATGCATGCTAAGCTTATTCCCCAAATATTGTTAACCTATGGTATAGGTAAAGTGGTAAAGTGGCTTATATGGAGCAATAGTGAAGTTTTTATCCTCTTGGTTTAATTACTTCATTAACTATCTCTTTGGATCAATTGGACCATATCCAAATTCCGTCCACTTGGAACTATATTCCTTTCTATCTTCAAACTTTTCATTTGATTAGTAGCTAATATCGTTATTCCATCAGGATGGTCATTGCAAGTTCACTTCCTCTTTTACTAGGATGGCCCATTCATATTCACATCCTCCTAATCATTGTAGTTATCTTGGTGGCTATTTTGGTTTTCAAGTGTCTTAAAACTGGTCCTAAACTTCGTTAGATTTACAATAGTTTTGAAGGTTTTGAACTTCTAGTGCTTTTTTGGGTCCTTTTCATGTAGTTTTGACAATTTTGATGCCTTAGCATTTAGTTGGCTTGCAAAACACATATAGTTTAGAATAAGCTTTGTAGTTGTCCAAATAACACCCAAAATGAAGTTCATATGTGAAAGTTATAGCCCCAAGAAAATTGAGTACCAACGTCTAGGCTTCCTAAGGCCCACATTCCTTTTGCCACATAGTAGCTAGGGTTAGGGATTTTGGATTTTAGGCTTTTTAACTTTCAAAGGGTTTTTTGACACCATGATAAAATTCAATTTCATATGTTTATACTTTCTTCTTATGTTGGACATGTTGGAAGTCACAAAGCACTTAGCCCCTACAAAACTCAACCATGACCACATTGAGTAGGCTATGTTGGTCAATATCATGTGCAGTGCAATAAAGAGCACCCAACATACAACTTTGTCGAGTTGTCAAAGTAGACCAACTACTTCATTAGGGAAAATGGTTTATAAGGAATAAAATGCAAAAGAAGTTTCCCAATCTGATGCGTGTTTGATGCATGATCTTAATGCAATGGGAACCACTACTTCGTAAGGTCAAATAATTGATCCAAGTGGCCATTCAAGTTAGCCACTATCTAGAAGATGTTCATGAACCTTTTTAGATATAAAACAACTTTATAGGTCCTAAACTTTTTGTGCTTTTTCAAGCCCTTACCATGTGTTTTTGGCATATTTAATGGCAAAGCTTACCAAACACAAAGCTTGAAATAAGCTTTGTAATGGTCCAAATAACCTTGAAAACAAAGTTTGGATGTGAAAGTTATGGTCTTGGGAAGTTGACATACTAACTAGGCTCCCTAGGGATTGCATTCCTTTTGCCACCTCAGTGTCTAGTGTTAAGGTTTTTTCCTCTTATGGTTTTTGGGCACTATGATAAAATGTAGTTTTGAACTCTTGTTATAGTCTTTTTGCAAATGCACACAACTATCATCATCTCTTTTTAGAGAAAAAATACCACTATGTTTTCTATTTGTATTGTTTCATTGTAGTTTTTTTCACCATTTGATTCATTCAAAGAATTTGTTTTTCATTGTAATACTATGCTTTCAATATTATATCTTGTGTTAACTTGGAAATATTGTTTTCTTTCATTTTGTTCTCAGTTCCATCTAAATTAGTGGTATTAGAGCAATCTACAATATGTTGTTTTTCTATGCATGTCCCTAACGAGGTCAAGAAACATGGGGTTTGGCCTTTAACTAATTGAGCTTGGAAAAGACTTCCATCACCAACTCAATGAATTCCCATGCCATAAAAAGTAAAGAACAACGACGAAGTAAGATAGCCTATTAGGTTGTTGCTTCAAGAAGCCTTGAACGACAAAGGAATGAGACGTTGGACAATTTTGCCCATATCCTTGGATGACTCCCAATACTAACAAACACACCTTCAACAAATAATCATTTCAGAGGAACGAAACCCTTCAAGGTATAAGTTATTTTTTATATCCCTTTGTTTGTAGACAAGATAGATACAAATGCTTCAGAGAGATGGTTAAATTTGTTAGAGTTGTTTTTTAGATCAAAAAAGTTTTCCAACAATGAGAAGATTATTTTTTTCACTCTTGAAGTCCCTTTATCGTGTCAAAGATTGGTGGGATACTTATTGCATATAACATGCCAGAGATTTTGAATTGTATGCAACAAAACACACTTGGGGGAATTTGTTGACACCCTTAAGGATGATTATTTTCCTGCTGGAGACTATGTAGACTAGCATAAATTATGGATGATATTGTGCCAAGCTAAAGACCAAACAATGTTGGGGTATACTAGAACTTTTCATACCATGCATAAAAAATAGGTATGATGGAATTTGGGCAATATTTGGCTCTAAAACAATACAATAGCCTACACAAATACATAAAAAAAAAATGGGGTTTCTAGACATCTCTTCATTGGGAGTCACTTATCGTAATGCCATTAAGAATATACAAAATTCTATTGAAAAGGTAAAAAAGAATTTGGGGATGGAGTGGTCACAAAAAAAGGGAAAAGGTGGCCCTAGCTCTTTGGATCAAAGGATAGAGAAAAGATAACCAACCTCAAGACAACAAGTCAAAGTTCCATGTAAAGAAGAAGAATGGGAATTCGAAGGACACAAGGAGTGGTGTGGCACCCACAAAATCTCCTTGACAGAAAATGAGGAATCAAGTAACAAACATTTATTATTGTTCAATTTGAAAGCCTCAATATATAATTCAATCCCGACATTGTAAGATCCCATGGAGAGGGAGAAACAAATCATTGTTGTGGAACCGAATGTTTCCATCACCAATGCAAAGGTCCAACTAGAAGAACCAAAGGATCCCAAGAATGGTGAGCACATTTTCCATTGACAAATGTGGGTGAAAGGGACATCCATACCTTTCATTGTAAACAAAGGAAGCCAAAAGAACTTGATCCTAGCAAATATTTTTTAAGAAGATAAAGTCGCCAATGATGTTTCACCCACATCCATACACCATCAATTTGCTAAGCTAGGGACAAGACATATGCATTAGTGAGTATGTCACTTGCAAACAATGTCAATCCATTCCGACATGAGGTATTGTGAGATAATGCCCTGCTTGAAATTTGTGAATTATTTTTAGGACAACCATATATGTGGAAATGTTATGTTGTTTACTAGTGTAGGTCTTATAATGTCATTTCTCCCTTAGGAAATCAATACTATAAGATGTAATAAATAGGTTGTGTTGACTATTGTATTTTATTTGATCAATACTAATAAATGTTATAATATAATCTCTCAAACTAGGATATTTGTCCTCCTTATGGTCCAATTGGAAGGGGTTAAGAAAATTACCAAGGCCTCTACAATGGCTTGGGCTCTATGCAATAGAGATAGCTAGATCAATTAATGGAAGAATACAAAGACATATTCACCTCACCTAAATGAGTATATATGCATTGTTAGGTAAAGCATGCAATTAATATGAGGTAGATTGCTCCTCTACCCAATGGTCATGCATACATACACTCTCGTTGAGAACAAGGAGATCAAACACCAAATTCAAGTGATAACATTTGACTAAGGGCCTCACCTTGGGGTAGCCCTTATGTGCTAGTATAGAAGAACGATGGAACATGGTGACGTTTTATTGACTCCAAAGCCTTGAACAAAATCAAAGTTAAGAACTAAAACCACATATCCTAAATTGATGGTTTACTTAATCAATTGAAAGACATTGTGTCTTTTAGCATGATCCCAATTTAGATTATCGCCAAATGTCGATTGGGCCAACTAATTGGTGGAATACAACCTTTTAGTCTAAGAATGATTTCTTATAATGGTTAGACATGCTTTTTGGCTTAATAAATTCACCAACGACATTCAGGTGGATGATGGGTGACATACTATGACCATTCACCAATTCTTTTGTGGTTGCATATGTTGGCAACATCCTCATATTTAGGAGATCTAGAGAGGAACATCTAAATCACATTAAGCAAGCATTGAGCATCGTGTAGAAACATAATTTATATGCCAACCTGGAGAAGTGCTCATCTGGTATGTAGATAATTCAAAATATGAGGTACATTGTGGATGAGCATTGTGTGCATGTGGATCCAACAAATATCTAAGTCCTTTGCCACTAATTGGCCCCAAATACACTAACAAAGCTTTGTAGTTTGTTGGGTTTCACTAAATTTTACCACACGTTCATGTCGGGGTTATCTTATATAGGTTGGCCCTTGATCTAAGTGATCAAGAGTGGTGCCAAGGCTAGGTTTGTTTTGGTAGAGACACATTACAAAGAATTCAATGTGTTGAAGCACCACCTCTACAGGGCGTGTGACATGATTATGCTATATCTTCAACAACATTTCAAAATTGAGATAGATACCTCATATTATGCTGCCAATGTAGAGTTCACACATCACCGATATCCATTGGCCTATCAAAAACAAATGTTCTCTCTCATTATTCACATATACCCCACTTATGACATGGAGCTTTACTCCATCATCTAGGCCTACCAATAGTATAAGTCATATATTTTGGGAAAGGAAATGATCATCCACATCAACCATAAGCTTATGCAATTTATGCAGACATAAGGAAAGTTACATAATGACTACCATCATAAGAGGTTCACGTACCTTTAATAATTTCACCAAGTAATTACCATAAGTATAAGAAGGGAAGCACCAATCGAGTTGCACACTTCCTTGACAAACATATTGGTCATGGAACTAACCATGGTCCTCAATTCTTATGGACACGAGACTTCATTGAAGCTCCAATTGTATGACAACAACCATGACATCTTTGTTACATACCAAATATTGGACATAGATAAATTAGAGTCAAACTTTCATTTCCAACATGGACTTTTGTGCCATCTGTGTGTTCCTTCAAGTGACCAAGAGAAAATGATTAGGAAGCAACATTAAAGTTAGGTGGTAGGTCATTTCAATGTGGAGAAGACAATGACAATGTAGTAGACGTAATTCTTATGAGAAACTCTATGAAAGGACATCAACATATATATTGGATTTTGCATTTCTTATGTCATCGATAAACTTATGATCACAAGCATGGATTGTACACTCCTATGACTGCTACAAATAATCCTTAAGAGTAAGTCTCCATGGTTTAGATATCAAGTCTTCCCTCAATAAAGCATGATAATGATTGTGTTTTTGTGAGTATTGATTGGTTCTATAAGATGTCAATTTTGGATTCCTATAAAAATAATGGAACAAGATAAACTATTGCCAAACCATTCTATAAGCATGTTTGGATTCATTTTGGATTTTTAAAAACCATTGCTTTTAATAGGGACAACATGGTCCTAAGTATGTTTTGGTCAAATCCAAGATAAACACCAAACTTATTAAATCCATTACCTTCATCAATATTAGTATGGACCGAAAAGTTAGACATGTATTATGGGTTTGAAATAGAGCTAACCTATAAAAAAAGAAAAAAAGAAACCATAAATAAGAAAATTATGTAATATAAAAAATTGTAACATGAGTGGGCCTAATAGTTATGGTTTTCCCATGAATATGGGTGACATTTTTTTGGTAAGATGCATCCGCCTATTTTCTAAATGCAAGCTTGATTGAGGTTTATTTAAGTCCTTGATCGAATTTTTTCCGATAGCTTGATCTAGGGTTTAAATAACCCTCGATTGAGCTATTGGTAAAACCTTGGGTTAGGAAATAACTTGATCAAGCTATTATAATATAATTCATATTATGAACATATAATATTCGAATAATTCAAAACCTTGATCGAGCTATTTTAATTTTAATAAAATAATTTTTCATTTAAAATAAATTTAAAATACTTTTTATATTTAAATAAATTTTATGGACAAATGTTTGAGATTGCTATATTTTTGAAAGCCTGGTTCAACATAGAATTAGATTCAATTTTAATTAATTATATGTATTCATATTAATAATACATAACATTTAAAAACCATATTTCAAATCTTTTTGAATCACTCTAACGTGATTTATG
>LPNX010436797.1:717-15991 GCA_001517045.1 Pseudotsuga menziesii | reverse complement strand
GCCTTTGGAAAATCCTGTGTATGCAATTTGGGAATCTTTTTATATGTATATGACTCCGTTGCCCAATGGATATGTGATTGTTTCAACCAAATAAACCTTTAAATATTGATACCGTTTGATCTTGCAATTTGCAAAGTTCATGTTGAGAGATCCCTCTCAGGGAGAGAATATCAATATCTTCCTAAAGTGGTTTTGCTGTTACCTCGAGGTGTGCCTTTTACAACCTGGGTACATTCTGAGTGCTAACAACGAGCACTGTCTTCACCTCCTCGATTTGATTTTTGGATGCATTTTCCTGGATTTGTGCTTCTTGGTTCTCCAGTAGATTGTTATGATTTTAAATTTTTTCGATTCTTTCATCTTGTGATTTTTTTTCAATTTCTAACTCCTTGATTTGATTCTGTAGTTCTTGATTACAATTATTTAGACACTGGTTTTCTTCTTACTTTTCCAGTATTTTTCCTTTGAGTTCTTCATCAGAGTGTTCTATCTTGCTACTGTTTTTCAATTTTTTTATTTTTGTAATCAATGTTTTGTTATGATTTCTTAATCTGAAAATTTCTTCAAAATTGTTGGATACTGCTTTATTACTCTTTGCGATCTCTAGCTTGTGTTCCTTTTTAGAGTCATTATTTTGTTATTGAAAAACTATCATCTGTTGTCGATACTGGTCGACCACTGATTCTTAATTTTCTAATTTATATTGTATGTGCATCAGTTCTTCATTTTTGTCGTTAACGATTTTGTTCAAGCGTATTATTTCTGCTTCGTAATCACTTATTTCTTTTCCTTATATCTTGATTTTTGTCTCTGATTGAAATCACTTTCGTGTTTTAATTTCTCAATTTGGGTAAACAATTTTTCTATATGATTTATTTGGCCGGATTTTTTTTTCCTTGAACTCTTTTTTGCATCTTATGTAATTTAATCATTACTTCTGATTTCGTATTCATGTCTCGTAATTCTTCATTGTCTCTTCAATAACGCTTTAACTTGGCTTCTAATTTCTCTATTTGTAGTCGCAAATCAGATTCCATGATCTATGATTTTTTCAACACTAGATGGTCATCTTGGACTATAGATAGTCGTCGATTTTTTTTTTTTTTTTTTGTTTTCCTTTGACAGATTGGTCTTCTTCGTTAGGTTAATAACCTCTTTTTTTCCCAAAAATAATATTTTTTTTTTAGACCATAGCAGGGGGAAGATTAATTATAGACCGGTGAAAAAGCCACCGGGTGCTGCGTACAATAAAAACTGGGTTAAGAGCTCATGAATAGATTGGAAATCTCATGAGGTCCACCGAGAACTGAAGCTAACAAAACGGCAATCCTGAGAGTGAAAATTGCAGAAAACAAAGTAAAAACTGAAGCTAACAGAACAGCAAGTGGTAAAGGGGAGGCGAAATGATAGTGTAGGACTAATTAAACTTCTCCAAAATCTTTTTGACAGCTGATTCCAGAGCTGTAATTCGGTTCCCAAAGTTGCCTGTGGTATTGGCCGCATCTTTGAACTGAGTGAAGACCACATCTTTATAGTAATTTAACTCTCCTTTGGAGTCCTTGAGGTCATTGTTGAGAGAGCTCAGCTCAGTGGAGAAGGTCTTCCAGTGATTGAGGCCTTCATCAGCGTTGGATTTGATCGATTTTCCTTGCACATCAGTCTTTAACTTGAGAGCATCCAGAGAATGTTGGATGTCTGCCAGTCTTTCTTCAACTGTCTGCAAATTGGAGGACGACCCTACTGAGTCCATGGGATCCGACGCGAGCTGTGAGGTCGCATGGCGCTGGTCGGGCGCGAGAAACTGAAGAGGATGGAGATCTCCAGAAACAGCAAATCTCAGAGCTCTTGAGAAACGATCAGAGGACTGCTCTGAGAGGGGACTGTGAGGCCCGATATAAGGGGGAGGGTCACGAGCAGGGGAAGGAGGAGATCTGGTGAAGATACGAATCTCCACTGCACTCAATGATGTACCATGGGCGCGCCTTGGAGGCTCATATGAAAAACGTGAAAGCATCTCACACTTGTCCTTAAGATACTCTGTAGATTGGATTCCTGACAGCATCGATTTAAGGAATAATGCAGAGGGATTCTCTGCCATTTATAGCCAACACGTTTCTGTCCAGCATAGCGGCCTTGTTGGCCTCCAGGTCCGCCTTGTCATTGAGTCCATGCAGGATGTGATAGACGCTGATATCTTTGAACTTTGAGGCTATCAAAAGGATTTTTTTGATGATAGCGATTAAGAAGATATTAGAAGGCAAATTTTTTGATCTCAGGGCTTGGATGATTAGTTTTGAATCACCAAACACCACAAGAGAGTCTTCCTCTCATGGGCTTGCTTGAGGCCTTGCCAGAGCACCAGGGCCTCTGCCATGTTGTTGGTCATTGAGCCTAGCCCCCAAGCATAGTTGGCTAAGACAGTGTTCTCGTTCGAAAGGAGGACCCCTCCTCCTCATGCGAGCCCTGGATTGCCTTTTGAGGCTCCATCAAAGAACAGGGTGCTTTCTTTTAGAGATGATCTCCACATTAGGAATTCATTTTCTTCGAGTCGGATTTCCCAATTAGCTGTTTTTGCGATGGGAGTATTGGGAATGGACTCAGGATGCTGGAATTGAGTCAGCCATCTTCTCTCTTGCGGATCCAAGTCTCTGGAGTTCTTAAGCTTGCTCTTGGCTACCGATAACTCCCCCGGGAGGGCTTTGCACTTGGTTGCAATCTTGATGCTTGACTTTTTCTCATCCCTGAAGGTGCGGCTATTGCGCTCCAACCAGATCTTCCAGTAGATAGCTTTGGGGGCCCATATCCAAATTGATTTTAGAAGGTCTTTTTTATGGAGATCAAAGGGAGAACTGGAGGCCCAGGTGGCAAACAGGTCAAGGATGTTTAGGGGGACACCTAGATCTTCTAGATTTAGGAGGAGGACCTCCGACCAGACTTCTTGGGAGTAGGGACAGTTTATCAAGAGGTGATCCATTGTCTCTTCTTCTGAACATCATAGGGGACATCTGGATGGACCCTCCATGCCTCTGATTTTTAAGTTTTCCCCAGTCAAAATACTTTTATGAGCAGCAGTCCAACAGAAGAAGTCTATCTTTGGCACGAAAGGATAGTTCCAGATGAAGTTCCATCTAGCTGGATTAGGAGCAGCGTGAGGCAAGGATAGGAAGACTTTGTATCCTTCACTGGCTGAGTAATTGCCTGAACGCTGGCCCCACCCTCTTTTGTCTGGGCTGTTCTTTGTAGAGGGCGTTTTCCCTTGGAGGAGCTGCATTAAGCTATCCTTTTCATCATTTAGCCAGTTGGGGAGATTGTCAATATGCCAGTCCTTCCAAATCCCATCTCCATCTTCCTCCCAGCTTGAGATGTCCCAAAGAGTATTTAAGTTATTGTTTTGGGCCCAGTCCATAATGTTCTTTATCCTCGGATTTTGTCCTAAAGGTTGATCTCCCATGATGGCGTCCTCCCACAGATTTATTTTCTTTCCGTTTCCAGGTATCCAATAGAGGTTTGGTTGGAAGAGAGGCAGGGCTTTGAGACAAAGCTTATAGATGGGGGAGCCTTTCTTATGAGGGATTGGGTTATCCATGCATCGTAGCCTTTCACCATTGAAGTATTTTCTTCTTAGAGCTTTGTTGCTCCAGCTGTCTTTTCCAGCGATTAGATTCCACAGAGTTTTGGCCCCCATGGCCAAATTTTGTTTTGCCAGATCCCTTACTTGAAGGCCTCCTTCCTTATAAGGCATTTGGATTTTGTTCCAACTAACCAGGTGGATTCGGTGGAGGTTCCCTTTGCCGCCTTCCCACAGGAACTTTTTTATCAGAGCCTCCATTTTTTTCAGGATAGAGACCGGCGCGAGCAGAATGGAGTTTTGCTATATTGGAATACTCATGAGCACAGATTTGAGCAGAACTATTTTGCCTGCTGGATTTAACCAGTTGGAGCCCCAGTTTTGGATTCGATTTTTAAATTTGTCAATGATAGGAGTCCAATGAATTGCTTTCGAGCCTTTCTTGAAGATTGGAGCTCCTAGGTAGGTGAAGGAGTCCCAAACATGGACAGCTTCCATGCCCAGCAATCTGGCAATCTCCCCTAGTTCATTTACTGAACAGTTCCAGCCATAGATCTTGCTTTTTGGGGGGTTGATTTTGCTTCCTGAGATCTTATTGTAAAGTTCAAGCTCTTTTTTGAACTGATTTGCCAAGAAGATGCTAGCTCCACCTAGTAGGATCGTGTCATTCGCGAACTGTGCGTGGTTTATATTTTTTACCTTTGGGGCCAGCCGGAGGCCAGAGAGGATATTTTTCTGTTTGCTGGAGGTTAACTGGAAGCTTAGAACAGAAGCTTGAATTGCATAAAGGAGGGGCGATAAGGGGCAGCCTTGCCGGAGCCCTTTGGTCGCTTGGAAAAAGTCAGTGGATCTGCCATTTACTAGAGGGGCTATCCATGGAGAGCTGACACAGCCATGCACCCAGTTGATAAAGTGCGCGGAGAACCCCAGTTTCTTCATGACTAAAAAGAAGAAGTCATGTCTAACCCTGTCAAAGGCGTTGGCTAGATCCAGCTTTATCACCATTCCTTCTTCTTTATTCTGGTAGCTAGAGTGAATAGCCTCTTGGACAAGGAGGATATTGTCTTGGATCTTCCTTCCTTTTATGAACCCCCCTTGGTTCTCCGGGATGACTTTGGGGAGGATTTTTTTAAGTCTATTGGCAATAATTTTGGTTATGATCTTGTAGCTGAGATTGCACAGGGATATTGGCCGGAATCTGGTGAAGGAAGTGGCTCCCTTTTCTTTCGGGATTAATGTAAGAAAAGCAGAGTTGGTGCTTCCTCCAATCTTGCAGGTGGCTTGGGAATGCCTTACCATCCTTAGCAGGTCCAATTTAATTATGTCCCAACAGCTAGTGTAGAAGTTGGCCGTAAAACCATCAGGCCCAGGGGCACTGTCAGGCTTCATTCTGAAAAGGGCTCTTTTTAGTTCTTTTAAGGAGATGGGAGCTGAAAGGAGAAAGTTATCAGCCTCTTGAATCAGGGGAGGGATGAGGTCGAAAGGGTGATCCATAGGATTTAAGGGGGCGTCCTCCGGAGCAGAAAAGAGGTCTTTGAAGGTGAGGAAGGTTGCTTTCTTTATTTCTTCAGGGTCTTTTATCAGAGATCCTCGGAAGTTTATTTCAGTGACAGCTTTGTAGCTTTTGCGGGCTTCCGCTTGTTTGTGGAAATAGTTTGTGTTTTTATCCCCACTCTTTAGCCACAAGCTTCTAAACTTCTGACGCCAGAATTCTTCTTCAACCCTGCAGGCTTTAAAATAGGTCTTTTGGAGCTCTGATTCTTTGGAGAGAGTGATGCTGGTGATGGGGACGGTGTCCATCGCATGCTGATGATTTTCCAGGTCTTTTTGGGCTGCGATTCTGATGGAGGTAGGGGTGGATAAGAGTTTAGACCAGTTCTTTAGAGCTGCTTTAAGCCTCTTTAGTTTCTGTTCCCAGGTAAAGGAGGGGGACCCAAGCATCAGGATAGACTAGGAATCCGATATTACTTGTTGGAAGTTCTCTTGAAGCAACCAGAGAGGACTGAAGCGGAAGGGGATGGGGCCCAGCGTGGCATCAGAGAAGATATCTAGCAGGATCGGTCTGTGGTCCAAGGTGCAGTTAGGGAGGATTTTGGAAGTGGCCAGCAAGCCAGAGGAAAGGAAGTCCGAGTGGATGAGGAATCTGTCGAGGCGAGCTGCTATGTGACCAGGACCCAGTCTCTTGTTGGACCAGGTAAACTTCCCTGAAGGAGGCTTAATATCCATCAAATCCCAGTGGAGGATAATGTCCTCTACCCATTCTCTAGCTTGATCCCTTACTATGGAGCCCCCTTTCTTCTCTTCAGTGGACAGCGTGACGTTGAGATCGCCAGCAATGATAATGTTTCTTGGACTGTGCTGGCTAAGAAACATATCAAGGGAATCCCAGCAGCTGCGTTTTTCAGGAAAGAGGTTAGGAACATATATATTAAAGAGACTTACTTGCTGCCCGGAGTCCCGATGAAAAAGACTTGTGAAGATCCAGTGATCGCTGCGTTCCTCCTTGATCAGTTCAAATTTGGTGGAGTCCCAGAAAGTGGCTATTCCGCCAAAGGCCCCTTTTGAGCTTATTGTTATCCCAGGTCCCTTTTTCCAGAGGGCGTGACCTGCTTGGTAGAGGATTGAATCCTCCATTTTTGTCTCCTGGATTAACAGAATGTCCGGCTTGTTTATTCTGATGATGTCTTTCAGGGCTTCTTCTTTTTGTTTTGAGCCTAAACCTCTGCAATTCCAGGAGATGTATCGCATTTAAACTTTTTTGGTAGGGGAGGCCCCCTTGGAAGGTTGGCCTTGCTTGGATCTGATGCTAATCATGTTTGGTAAGGTTTTCTGAGATCCTTTGGCTACATCTCTGAAGGACTTCTCTTCGCGATGCTTTTTTTTGGATTTTCTTCCCCTGTTGGACTTTAGAGGTGTTGCATGTGGGCTGCTGGATTTCGAGGCGTATTCATCAGAGAAACCACCTTGGTCGGAGTCTATATTGGACGGATCCTCCTCCTGGCTGACGATCTTCGAGAGCTCTCCCATGGGGACGGGGGGAGGGATAACCTCAGTTATGACTGGGGGTAGATCTGGGATTGGTTGCAGGGGTACTTCACTGAGGCTGATAGGATCTGTCGAGATCGATCTAGCATCATTTCTTTTTTCTTCGCTTGTTTCTTCAGTTGCCGAGGGTTGCTTTGAGGTGTGCGCCTAAATGGGGTTGGATGGAGAGATCCTTCCTTCTGTAGTTGCCTCCATACTGCTTGGGACTTGTAGCCCGGATCCTTGCTTTTTCTCTTGGTTTTTCGAGGCTGCTTTTCCTTTTTTGGGCCTTTGCCATCCTTCTGTTTCGTCTCCTTGCTAGTTTTTGGGACAGTTTCTTTGGAAGTGGCCATGTTCATGGCAGTGTCTGCATTTGAAAGGAAGCTGCTCGTAATCCAACTGTTGGAAGTGATGCCAATCACCCACCAAGATCTTGATCGCTTCTGGTAGCCCGGCCTCGAGATCCACCTCTACGCAGATTCTGGCACAGGAATATTGACCCTTGGGATCTGCCTTGTCTATGTAGCGGCCAAGCCCATTCCCTATTTTTTCCAGGGATTCAGAGTTCCAGGAGTGCGCTGGTAGGTTTGGGAGACGGACCCAAACAGGGACCTCCTTGGGGGAGTCAAGATTCGGGTCGAAATCCGGGGTCCAACGATTGAGATACAGTCCTTGGGAACCCATGAAGGACCATTTCTGAAAATGAGATCTCGATCATCCTTGGAGATGAATTCAAAAATATAGAAGCCTCTGCCCACCGGGTAGCATGTGACGCTGTGCTTCAGTTGGGGCCTCCAGTTTCTTTGTATCCAATCGTCCGTGGTTCTTGTGGAGGGCCATAAACCCATGAACTGCCCGACCAGTCCACGTTCCGCCAAGGCCAGAGCAATCTTGATGGGTTTTTCTTCTGGCAAGACAATTTCAGGTATTGCCTCCAGTTTCTTGATGAATTTCGGGATCTGGGGGCCTATCGGCTTCTTCCCGGCAATCAATAAAAGCCTCTTGAAGGCCTCTTCATCAGAGAGAGATTGGGAGGGAGGGGATTTCCCTCCCCCAGGCGCAGCCATGGCGACCGCTGAGCAGCGCACACAGAAGCCCTAGCTGAGATGCGCAGCCACGAGCTCTAAACAAAAAACCTCCTTCCCAAAAATAATATTATAAATAATAATTATTATAATTTCTTTTTATAATAATAATTATTAATTCATAATATTTTTATATTAATGTTTTATAAACTATATATATAGTTTTTTTTAAATGATAATTAATTATTATATAATAAACAATTTAAAATATTATAATATAATATAATATATTATATTATATAATGTTTTAGTTTTTTTTTTTTGTAGGTCGTGGAAATTGGAGGGCGTGGAGGAGCGGTCGCAAGGGTGGATAAGGTGGCGGATGTAGGAGGAGGCGAAGGATGTGGCGTATGGAGGAGGTGGCGAGGGATGGTAGAGGGAGCGACGAGGAGGTGGCCGGCGTGGAGGTGCGCAAAAGGGAGGATGGGCGACGACGAAGCAGGGGAGGTGTTGGCGGCATGAGGTTGTAGTCGGACGCGCAGAAGGAAGGATGGAGTGTGCGGAGATGGGAGGATGGACGGTGGTGGAGGTTGAGCGCCGATAAAAATGGAAGACGAGTAGAGTAGCACTAGAGGGATGGAGCAGCTGATGGGAGCTGCAAAGAGTGGGCAGGTGAGAAGTGGAGAAGAGTACGCGCAGAGGGAGAACGCGGAGCAGATGGGAAGGTGGAGTGCGCAGAATGGTGGGAATAGTTGAGGAAGGCGACGGTGTGGTGGAAAGCGGATGGGAACTCAGAGAAACTCTAAAAATACTCAGACACAATCTGAAATTTTGGCTAAAAAGCCAAAATGAGCACAAGCTTGAGAAGGGGCTGGCTCTGATACCACTGAAGCGAATATTTATTCGCTCATAAAACAAAATTCACCAAAAAACTTGGTAAATCAAATAAGCCATAATATATATATTGATGATAAAATAAGATAAGATGATTACAATGGTTGATAACCCACCTATTAAATAAGGCTTGGGAATTTGTGAATGAAAGGTTATGCCCTTTCATCTTAAGTACAATTTAATTATGTTTTACTATTTAATTATTATATTTATTTATGTTCATTACATTCATACACATATACACACCGGCCATACAGAGGAAGGTGGGATTTGATAAGCAATTATAATTACCCTGCAACAATCAACCATTTTGTCAATAGTCCATTGCATTGACATAAACCATTATGTTAACCAGCCATATAGAGGAAGGTGAGATTTGAATAGCAATTATAATTACCCTGCAACAGTCAACCATTATGTCAATAGTCCACTGCCTTTGTGGATGCTCCATTGGCATAATGACATAAGTCCACTGCCTTTGTGGGTGCTCCATTGGCATAAACCATTATGTTAATAGGGGGAACACTACTTTGTGGATGCTCCATTGACATAAATCATTATGTTAATAGGGGGACCACTACTTTGTAGATGCTCCATTGACATAAAGATCATGGTATACTGAGGAATACATAATGCATGCTGGCACAGACCAACCCATCTACATGCATATCACCAACACTACTTCGTTACTAAATTATGTTAGATGATACATAACTTTCTACTGCAACGATAACGCAATAATAACACACTGATTTAAATGGGAGATTGAATACAAAATTTTCTATCCAAGCAGAATAAAATCACTTCGTCTTAAGCATTGAATCTGGACTACAGTTCTCTCAAAACAGAAAAGGTGGTTACATGGTGAATACAATACAAGCATTGGTGAATGAATGTGCATATGTAGTTATGGTTCTGAAAGTATGCTTGTTTTGGGCCTTCTACAATCGGTGATTCTCATCAAACTGTAAGTCCTCAGCCGATGTATCTTGCACTTGATTCTCATCAAACTCTAAGTCCTCAGTTGATGTATCTTGCACTTGAGTTGCATATTGCAAGTTCCACAATACATCTTCCATTGAAGGACGACAATCTGGCTTTATAGAAAGACATTTTGCGGTGAGTGCTACCACAATTGCTAAGGACTCCTCCACGCAAGTGCTTATGATAGACGGATCAACGACATTCCTCCTGCTCTCCTGGGAAACGATTAAGTTCATCTGGAAAACAGGACATTATTCAGCGCCTTATAGCAAGATAAACAAACAATCTACTTGAAGATCGTCTATTGATTAACTTGAAAATTTTCTGCAGAAAATAAAAAACTGAAAAAGGAAAACTTTGAACTGGTTCATCGTCTTGTACCAGTCAATAGTAGCATCGTTTTAATCTTAAACTGTGAACTAACAAACATGTGTGCTAATAAATACAGATCAAAAGGCATAGAACACATGAACAAAGGATTTATGAATGCCTTTGTAATGGCAAAGAGCAAATAAGCATGTATGGCGAATTAATAGAAGCTTGAGAAAAATGGAAAAAGTTTGAAGGTTCTGAAATGCATGCTTTGTAAAATAAAGCGGACACAGTTAGCAAAAGGAATCACGACATTAACAAGCGAATGGCTGAATTTTGCGAAAGTAAATTTGAATATGATAAAGGGGAATTTAGTAATGCATTAAGTCTGATTTGTCCCCTAAGAGAAACACAATGTACACACGTTTATAAACAGGGGTCACCTAATATTTTGCAGCACATAAAAACCACTTTTAGAACGCTGGGGGGCAAGCTCGACTGTATGTTGGCCAAATTGCAAGGAGATCACTATAACAGCGTTATAGACCAGAATTACCATTTTATAATTATCACACAGCTCTGCACTGATTTTGGATCAATTAGAATAAATTCTTGAAGTTGGTGCACTTAGAATAACCAGTATCCCTAATCTTTTGGCATTGCATTATTGTAAATCTACAAATATTATATTGAAGAAAGTGAAGAGTTCTGTGTAATGTCCCCTTCCATTGGATGTTGCCTACAGGCATGACTGAGTAGCCTATTAGGGTCCCATAGGCTGTATAGTCCCCATAACTGGGAGTTGTTTGTTGCCACTTAGCTAGAAAAATGTGTTTTGCTTACAAAAGTGGTATTGGATGACCCATGGTATTCTCTTGGTATTGTTGATTTTTGTACCTAGGAAAGGGTTCCTCTAGTGATTTTTGCTTGAGTCACTCAAAAGGGGAAAATAACATGACCCTTGCAATTAATGACTTGAGATGAGTTTTAATTTTCAATTTAGAGATTACACTGACTTTTTGATAAATTTAAGTAAAGTGAGTGAAATTAATTTTGTAGAGAATTAATTGTGAGTTTAATCTCATCCATCCATTTAATTCATTGTGAGCCCTTTGATTAGATGACCATTCAGCTTCCTCATTTAGACACCAAAAAGGCAAGGGAAGGCATGAGAGATCAATTCTTTTTCATCCATGAGTTTTGGAGAGCACAGAAAGAGGAGAAATTGCAGACTGAGAGAGAGCAGCAGTGGGCACAATTCCCAAGACTGTACAGCAGCAATATATACATTTTCATATAGCACGCATCCCAATGCAGATTTCTGGGCACGAATTCCAAGGTCCATACAGCAACATTAATTGTTGTTCTGTACAGCAGACAAATTTTGAGACAGGTCTGGGCACGAATTTCAAGGCAGCCCGTACAGTTTTCTGGGCACAAATTTGAGGTAGTCTGTACCTAAGTCACCGTGTTCGCCGATTTTCCAGCTTGAAAATCGAAATTCATCAATTTTTATGGGAGGGCGGATTTTATGGTTAAGTTCGCCGAATTTCATCTTTTACATTTACCACTAGACTTCCAATTTGCACGAAACTTCATTGCCTCCCTGCAGTCACACCTGTTGTCACTAAATCGCTGTGAGAAATTTAAAATCAAGTGAGCCTTGTGCTTCGCCTGAAGCCCTAGACCGGAACTGGTTAGTGGGAAAACTATTTCCGTGGAAAAACTATTTCGTGGGCCTGTCGCAAACCGTTTCACATTCATGAGAATTGGTTTCATAAGCAAACAAGGTCGTGGGCGAACCGGTTTCGTAAGCAAACAAGATCGTGGACCCATTAATGATGCAAATCCTTTTGATACTCATATTATTTAAATGAATGGGATTATAGTTGCGTTTTCCATTGTCTTCATTATTCTTTCGTTCCGACCTTGAACTACGTTTCCTTTAGTTTCCATTAGTTTATTGATGTTAGGATAAATTTTTTTATATTTCTAGGTTGATATAGTTTAATATTTACATTATTAGTTATCTATTTTTTGTAAGGCTAGTTGTAATAATTTTAATAATCTTATTTTAAAGCTAATATTGTAAATTAAAAGCTTAATTAATATTATCATTTATGTTAATTTTATTACAAATATTATATATCTTATTATTAGTACTAACATTACACTAAAATTATAACTAATGTTAACATTAAGATTATTAGTAATTACTAACATTACACTAAAATTATAACTAATACTAACATTACGATTATTAGAACTAATACTAATATTAACATTAGGATTATTAAAACTGATATTAATATTAGAATAACTAGAACTAATGTTAATACCAAGATTACTAGAAAATACTAAATACTAATATTAAAAAAATTCATATATATATATATATAGTCTCTCGAATTTAATGTCGAATTTTATCACCGAAATTTTCATTGCCGAATTTTCGTCGAATTTTAATGTCACCGAACTCGAACACGAATTCAAACCAGGTGACTTAGGTCCGTACAATAGGTGGGCATGGAAATCGAGGACCATACAGTCCGTATGGTACATCAGTGGGAACGAAAATCGAGACAGATTGTATAGTCAGTTTGGCACGTTTTTCAAGGCAGCTAGTTGGCAGAAATTTTATACTGTGAAATTTCTGAATTTATTCAACTTGCAGGGCACTGTGGTGGGGATAAGTTTATCTCTGTTTTTTGTTGTACTTTAATTTTATAAAAGAAATAAAATCCTCTCAAGAATAGGTTTTCCTCGGAGGTTGGGGTTTTGCCTGGGTCATTTGACCAAAAAATTCCGAATCTGATATTTTATGTGTGACTGTGTTTTTATTACTACTCATTAGAAGTTGTAAAAATTCTTCATTTGTTTGATGTAGACACTGAGAGGGGGGGTGAATCAGTGTGCAACCAATTTTAACCTTTTCACAGTTTATCAGGGTTAGCTACCAATTCATCAATTCATTACTCTATCATAAACATTTCATAAACATCTTCCAGATCATCATTCATAAATCAAAAGCAGTTAAACCATCAAGAGCCATAACACAGAAGAACACCACATCATATGAATTTGTAATCTTTTTATATTATTTGAGTCCGGCTACAACCGTTAGGCAAAATCAGCACCTACTGATAAATAGAGCACCTACTCTTAATCCAGGACCCTGCCTGGTTTTCTTAGACCCTGCTAAGAAGTGGTTGAGGTATCCTAACCTCAGAAGCAAGACAAGCTTGCTTTTACATTAAAGCTCACTGCTACATTACTTCATCACTTGTCTCTTCAATCTGCTGCTGATCAATACTGCTGATTAACACTGCTGCAATAATATCAATCTCTGCTCAAACATCTGTGCATATTAACCAACAATCACAGCTCCTCAATCTACTGCTGAATCATCAAGGTCTGTTCTATGAACTGCTGCTGCCATCAACTTGTCACCTCCTCATCACTACTGTTNTCTATGAACTGCTGCTGCCATCAACTTGTCACCTCCTCATCACTGCTGTTCATGTTTTCTGGGTTGTCCATCCAAAGGATCTGGGCTGTACACTGAATTATAATNTGGGTTGTCCATCCAAAGGATCTGGGCTGTACACTGAATTATATTACTGTGTGTGTGCACTCCTAAGTCTGCATAGCCAATCTGCCACTTCAATGTGCTGGTGTGGGAAGCATAGAGCTAACTGGTTCTCAGTCTTCATGAAATAAAAGCATATAGTCTTCAATCAAAAGAGGCTTAAAGTCATAGNCACTTCAATGTGCTGGTGTGGGAAGAATAGAGCTAACTGGTTCTCAGTCTTCATGAAATCAAAGCATATAGTCTTCAATCAAAAGAGGCTTGAAGTCATCTCTGATCAATCTGCCACTTTACTGAATATACTCTGTATTGTTGTATATGTCAAATCTCTGCTAAACCATACTTGGATTATTCACCAGAACGCTGTAAAATACTTCAATCTTATCAAATTTGGACTGTGTGTCCCAGTCAACCAGGATTTGACAATATTCCACCCAGGCAGAAATACCAATGGAGCATCTACAAAAGGTGCTTGCCTGATTCTCTTTGAATAGTCATTATAGAACACATCTATCAGAAACTTTATGAAAGAGACATCTCCATTTTGCAGAGATGAAGTGTTCTGGGCGTTTTCTGAATAATCAGATCTCTGGAATTTGCCATGAGATCAAGCTTTGCTGGTATAAAACAAAATCTCACTGCCCAGTCATATGTACCATGTTCAGACTGTTCATAAAATGCCACAATGATGATCTTAATTGGCTTCAACATGACATTAAATCTNGTCAAGATCATAACCAGAGAGATAATGCCATATCCAGAGATAAACTCATGTCGCTGTGACCAGGCAGCGTGGTCTGTTGTAGAAGATCCTAACCATGCCAATGGAGTTTGCAATACGCAGAGAGAAAAGTCCTTCAAAACATATGTGTAGCAGTATCAGCACAATCCTCACATAGAACGCCCAGCAGCCACAAATAACTCCTGTAGAAGACTGATAGTAAAAAAAAAAAAAAAAGGAACTGTTTAACTGTGTCTGGATAAAATCTCTGCCCACGACTTGTTCCACTTTTGACCAATGAAAAAGAAGTTGACTGAATATGTATCTGCCTGGAATTAGTGCGCCCTCCTTGTCTTGGCAGTTGTATCCAAATACCATGAACTTTGCTTTCAAAAAAATACACAATATTTAACCCCCACGATTTTGGCCATCAATATTCTCTTGCTAACTCAGCTTGCAAACTGTTTGTAAATGAAGTATTTTTCCCAGTGGTGCACCCTCAGTCAATGTTGCTCCACCTCATACAAAGTATTCCACAGTTCAGCAAGCTCACATTTACAAAAATATTCCTCAGTCCATCGATTTCATCTTTTCATTGGAATAAGTCAGACTGCCGTGAAAGCCCAAAACACATACAAAGATGGACTGCCAACAAGATTCTCCTCAGATAAAAGATAGGGACTGCTGTTCCAAAACAATTCTTCACAGCTCCAAAAAAAAAAATTCCACGCTGAGATTTTCTGCTCCACAAAATTTCCACGCTATACCCAGGAAATTTCCACGCTGATGCAAAACAAAAAAAAATTCTGCTGCCACCGAGCCGTATTCAAAATTGCAGAGCTCTTCACCGAAATTTCCTCTTGCAAATAGAGGATATTCGTGGTGTATTTATACTAAAATTTTGCCTTTTCTTGGGGCCGACCTGCTCAATTAAAATAATAATTTTTTTATGAAATTTTTTTTTATAGGCCGACTTGTTATTTTTCAATCTGGGCCGACATATAAAAAATATTTTAATTAAAACTTGAGCCGACTTCTCTTTTGTTTCTGAGCCGACATGTAGATTTATATTTGGGCTGACTTGAGAAGATTTTAATTTTTATTGAAATTTTGAGGGAATACAAAAACAATTATTTGGAAAGTTGGGTCGTCATGAA
>LPNX010436747.1:1143-62491 GCA_001517045.1 Pseudotsuga menziesii | reverse complement strand
AGGATCCTTAACTTTGTTCAGGGAACAAGGACACATGGAATCCTCTATAAGGCAAAATCTGATCTTGATTTGATTGGATTTACTGACAGTGATTGGGCAGGTGATAGAACAGACAGAAAGTCCACTTTAGGGTATGTGTTCATGCTTGCAGAAGGGCCAATTAGCTGGTCAAGCAAGAAACAGAGTGCCATTGCACTCTCATCTACAGAAGCTGAGTACAAAGGAGTTGTTAATGCAACAACTCAGTGTTTATGGTTGCAGGGTTTACTTGGAGAGTGTGGTTTTGAACCTGAGTACTCAACTACTATCTACTGTGATAACCAGAGTACCATTCAAATCTGCAAAGATCTAGTTCAGAAGCAGAGAACCAGACACATTGAGATTCACATGCACTACATCAGAGAGCTTGTGCATGATGGCACCATTCACCTACTCTTCTGTTCATCTTCAGAACAAGTAGTTGATATCTTCACCAAAGCATTTTTTGAGAAGACCTTCAGCAATCTCAAATCACTGTTGGGGGTTGCTGATCATGCTATAAAGGCATGAGTGGAGACAAGATTCTACAATTTTGTTTAACAGTCCATGTTTAAGGGAGGATTTTCCCAAGTTGGTTTTGCCTCTTTCCTTGTTTCATATGGACTTGCAGTATGTAAAGGGTGACTAAGCCTTGTTGCTAGGCCCTATATTTTTGATTTATTACTCATAAATTCAGTATTAAGGGGGAGTGTTAGAATAATCAAACCCATAGTATTACCCACTTAGACATTAATTCATTTATTTTTGTCTTATTTGCCCAGTTCATGAGTCCCACCATGTGCAAGTTGCTAATTTCCTATCCATAGAGGTCAAACTTGTCATATTTGACTCATGTAGCGCTTGGGAAAGCCTTAGGAATCAAAT
Source organism: Pseudotsuga menziesii (assembly GCA_001517045.1). NCBI lineage: Eukaryota > Viridiplantae > Streptophyta > Pinopsida > Pinales > Pinaceae > Pseudotsuga > Pseudotsuga menziesii. The sequence continues at coordinate 61,588 of LPNX010436747.1, read as the reverse complement.
CTGCTTTATTCTTGGCCTCCTAGGCGCCCTTCTGCTTTTTTTTCTTTATTGACTGCTTTTTCAGTGTTTTAAGGCACATAGGAAAGCAAGACTATGTGAGGTGAACTTGTTTTTTTCCCCTTTCATCCTCCACTCTTTCCTCCATGAAAAAGCATGTATGAGCTTCCATTTCACCACTCATTAGGTTTCCCATGCGCCCTTGCCAATTCGTGAGCCTCATGACAGATTTGGGATCAGCTTTTTACACCTATGGGGGATTTTCTTATTTTGGGTAAGCCTGCTTTATGCTAGTTTTGGATGCCTCCTTATGCATTCGACCTATTGATGTATTCTATATATTCATCAACCTATGTTATTATAGGGTTGGCTATTGTACACTCAGTTAATATAATTTTGTGTTACAGCTCCATATTCAGTCTCCATTGTTAGCAATTTTGCATGATCAATTGATAATTGTTGTGGGTAAAATTAATCTACTGCTGGCCTAAATTTCTACAGGGGCATGACTCTCTCACTGATAGTTTGGGGAAGGGAAGGATTGATCTTGACCATGGTAAGTTCAATAATGTGTTGTATGTTCCAGGTCTTGCCTCTAATCTCTTGTCATTGTATCAGATGACTCACACTGGATCTCTGAAGAAGGTCATCTTCTCCCTTGATGATGCTGAAATCATTGAGATTTAAAATGGTAAATTCATAGCAAAAGGTGTTGTTGATCACACTTCAAAGGTATACATGTTTTCCCATTTTCTACCCTACTCAAACCCCTCTGCTCTTCTGATTCATGCTAATGAGGCAAGCAAGATTTGGCATGAAATATTTGGCCATCTTAACTACAAGTATCTTTCTGATTTGAGTGAAAATGATATGGTCATAGGGTTACCAAAGATAAAGTTTTTTAAGGGATTCTGTCAAGGTTGTATCCTAGGAAAACACCCAAAGCACAAATATGAGAGAGCTAGTCATGAGAGAACTTCTGCACCTCTTGAGTTGATACATAGTGACATTTCTGGTCCATTTCCTGATATGTCCATGATTCAATCCAAATATGCACTGACCTTCATAGATGAATTTTCCAGGTATTGTTGGGTTCACTTCCTAAAGAATGCGTCTAAAGTTTTTGACCTCTTCAAAGTATTTAAAGCCTTGGTTGAAAACCAGTCTGGGAGGAAACTCAAGATCCTCAGATCTAACAATGGTGGTGAGTATGTAAAGTTTGAGTTTATTTAGTATTATAAATATGCAGGTATTGAGATGAAAAATTTGATCCCTTACACACCACAACAAAATGGTGTTGTTGAGAGAAACACAGGCCACTGAAGGAGATGGCAACCTGCATGATGGAGGCTAAGAATTTGCCACCAAAGTTTTGGTTCGAGGCTATAAACTATGCATCCTGCATCCAGAATAGGGTGCCTCATAAGCAGCTTGATGGTGTGACTCCTTTCAAATCTTGGAGTGGGCACAAGCCAGATGTGACCCATTTCAAGATTTTTGGCTCAAAGGCTTGGGCTAGAATTCCAACTAAAAAGAGAAAGGCTTTGCAGCCCCAAATCCAAGAGTGACTATTTGTTGGGTATTCTAAAGATTCAAAAGGGTACAAGCTGATCAACTTGAGCACTAAAAAATATTTCATTGAAAGAAGTGTTCAGTTCCAAGAAGAGCCTTTAGTAGCAGTTGAGGTTGGAGAGTCTTCTTCACCACCAGATCCATTGATTGTAAGTGCAGATACTAATGAGTTTGCTGATTCTGATATGTATGATAATGATGATTGTATTGCAAATCCTGATAGTCCTACGAGAAAAAAATGGGCAGCAAAGACCATTCATGTAGCTGGGGAACTAAGCTAGAAATACTAGTGACACTAGGAGGACTAGATCTCAGTTTGAGAGTGCCCTTTGTGTGAAAGATCCTCTATTTTCTGAGAAGTTCTATATGATGGTTGAATAAGATCCATAGACATATTAATATGTAGCAAATAATCCAAGATGTAAAAAATCCATGAAAGAAGAATTCAGCTCGCTCCAGAAGAACAACACTTGGGAACTGGTTGATCTTCCCCAAGGGACGAAGCTAGTTCAATGTAAGTGGGTTTTCAAGACTAAGTTTTCTGCTGATGTTTCACCTTTCAAATATAATGCAATATTGGTAGCCAAGGGATAATCACAAGTACATGGTATTGACTACAATGAAACCTTTGCACCAATGGAAAAGATGGACTCCATAAGGCTAGCTTTAGCCATTGCAGCTTCAAAGCAATGGGAGGTACATCACATGGATGTTAAGTGTGATTTCCTAAATGGAGATCTCACTGAAGATATTTACATGCAGCAACCTGAATGGCTTGTTTCTAATCCATCTTTAGTGTGTAGGTTAAATAAATCATTGTATGGGCTCAAGCAAGCCCCCAGGGCTTGGTATACCAATATTGATGGCTTTCTGCTGTTATTGAGTTTTGTTCGATGCAAGTCTGATCCTAATGTCTATTTGAAGCTGATTCATGGTTATTTGATGATTTTTGTCTTGTATGTGGATGACCTTCTGATTATAGGAATTTCAAAGGAAGAGATTTCCTCCTTGAAGGATGCAATGAACAATGCATTTTCTATGACATATTTGGGATTGCTGAGCCAATTCTTGGGTCTCGAAATTGCTCAATCCCAACATGGAATCAAAGTACATTAGTCCAAGTATGCCTTATATTTATTTAATAAGTTCAACATGAAATATTGCAAGCCAAGCAAGACTCACTTCCTTTCAGGAGTTAAACTTGAAGAAGCAGGTTCTTCTCCTATGGTAAATAATACACTATGTAGGCAGTTGATTGGGTGTTTGCTTTATCTTACACACACTCGACGTGATATATATTATGCAGTTAGTGTGTCTTCAATATACATGGATCAGCCTCATGATATCCACTGGAGAGCAGCCAAAAGGATCCTAAACTTTGTTCAAGGAACAAGAACTCATGGGATCTTCTACAAAGCAAAATCTGATCTTGATTTGATTGGGTTTACTGACAGTGATTGGGAAGGTGACAACACAGATTGAAAGTCAACATCAGGATATGTATTCATTCTTGTATAAGGACCAATCATCTGGTCAAGCAAGAAGCAAAGTGCCATAGCACTCTCATCTACAAAAGCAGAGTATAGAAGAGTTGTAAATGCATCAACTCAATGTTTGTGGTTGCAGGGAATACTTGGAGAATGTGGCTTCAAATCAGAGTTTTCAACTATTATCTACTTTGATAATAATATCACCATTTGAATCTACAATGATCCAGTTCATAGACAACGAACCAAGCACATTGAGATCCATATGCACCACATGAGGCAGCTTGTGCATGATGGTACCATTCATCTACTCTTCTGTGCATCTTCAGAACAAGTAGCAGACATATTCACCAAAGTTTTTTGTGAGAATACATTCAGCAATCTCAAATCACTGCTGGGGATTTCTAATCATGCTGTGAAGCATGATTGATGACAAGATTTCCAAAAAAAAATTTCCTGTCCATGTTTAAGGGAGGATTTTCCCACTAGGCTTTTGCCTCTTTCCTTGGTTGTATGGACAAGTAGTATGTAAACGGTGACTAAGCCTTGTTGCTAGGCCCTATATTTTTCTAATATCTACTCATAAATTCAGGCTTAAGGGGGGGTGTTAGAATAATCAACCCATAGTTACCTACTTTAGACATTAATTAAATCATTTTTGTCTTATTACCTAGTTTCCTAGATTCCATTCTATGCTAGTTTCCTTCTACATGTCCTAGAAGTCAACACATGCTAAAACTGAGTCATGGAGCTCTTGGGAAACATATTGGAAACCCATTTTATCATGTCTTCTTTATTCCAAATCCTCCAAAGCGCATATCTGCTTTTTCTGAAAAGATGCCTATTTTATTGAGATTTCAGGCAAAAGGAAAAGCTAGACTAGGTGTAGTTGATTTATTTTTTTTCCCACATCATCCTCCCTCCTTTTCTCCTAATAAAAACATGTATGATTTTCATTTCCATCCCTCATTATATTTCCTACTTGAATTAACCAATTCGTGAGCCTCTTGGTGGATCTGGAAACTGCTTTATGCACCTATGGGGGACTTGACTAGATTTAGTAAGCCTGCTTTTTGACCTTTTTGAATGGAATCCTTATGCATTTGAATCTCTCATGTAATTATATATTTCATCATCCTATTACTTCATAATTTTGGCTATTGTACACTTACTCAATACAGATTAGTGTTATGCTCCAATTTCAGTCTCCTTTGGTGTTAATTTTGCATGTTTGATTAGAAATTTTGTGAGTGTAATTTTTCTATATTTTGGTTTCAATTTCCATAGTATTATTCTCCTCCAATCATTTCTTCAAGTCTATATCAAATTCTGAATAAGATAGATGAATTTACTAGCAATTTTGGGGCTCAAATCCCTCCCGGATGATTGTCGGAATGGATTCCCAAATGTACATAAACTCACTAAAATTCTGAAATTGAATTAGGGGATGTGTAGAATACATTATCAAATACTCATATGCATAATCAATCAAACTCCCATGGCTTTTATCACTTCCTTCAATCAGATATAAAAACTAGTTTTGGACCCTTGGGGAAATGAGATGTAGTTTGCCCCAAATGCTATGAATATCGACCCAATAGCCACAAATTCTTAGTTATATACCATGAAACCCATAATATAATTTAGTTACAGTTAATTCATTCATAAATCATAAATTTTGCACACATATATTCGATTCCATCAAGATTGCAAGAGTTTACAACAAGGTATTGGGGAAATGGAACGGTTTCTCCAATATTGGACAATAATACATGACATATATTGGATTTTATACCTGAGATATTTATTAACTTAAATAACAAATAATTTAAATCAGAATACAAAATACTGGAGCAATATAATCTCCCTCAAAGAGATGAATAGCTCACCAAGTGCGCCTCACTCCATAGAGCTGAAATATGGTGAGAAAACATGAGATGAATGGAATAACAAGTTGATGTTGAGATGTCCATGAACTTACTGTAGCTTGAAACTGAAAATAATAATCCATTAAATCTCCATTAAAAACCTGAGTGGCCTTTCCAAACACCAACTAGGATGGGAATCTTTCACCCTCGAAATTGGCTTAAGCAAGAAAACTAGTCATCCACTAGCTCTCACAATTCACAAATGAGAAAAAGCTTCTTCTCATGGATGATCCCTGTATTTTATAAACATTATTAGTCTTCTAAGTTTCCAAATCCGTCCATAAACCAAATCCAATTCGAATTGTTGTGGCTGCTCATGCTATGCCATGTGGCCTCTCTCTTCACCTTCCCTCTTCTCCCAAATTTTAGTAGGAGCCTCCTAGCCTTCTCCAACTCCAAAATTCGACCTCTAAGATTCCCTATTCAGTCCTGAAGTGTCATTATGTCAGTATTTCAGCATTCATATCTGACTTGTGTCATAACTATCATAGAATCTCTATCATTGGTGTGATAGATGTCATAAATGTAAGGGGAATCTAGCCAACTGTCCATGAAACTCCCATTTGGCTCTTCCTCTCCCATGTAAGTTACAATTAATCAAAAATTCTACCTATTAAGTATATGGACAATTATATTAACCTCATAATCCATCCCAAAACATTAGGATTCCCATAGATTCGAAATTACAAGAGGAGGATGCCATTTAACATAGGAATTCTAGCTTGAGTGGGCCCCATAGTCTTCATTTGTCTCCATTATCCATAGCCATTTAAATTTTCTCTTGTATTTATTTAATAATATACATTATTAAATATTTATCCTCTTCTAATGTCTAAACATCATTTATTATCCCCCTTATTCCAAATCTCAAAGCTTCCACCCCCGACCTAGGAAACTAGTGATTTTCCTCCTTGGCAATTATTTGACTTTTAGCATCCCTTTGACAACTTTCATGAATATGGAAAATTTTATTTGGCCATTGTGACCCAATGAAAAATTTATGACATTACAAATCCTCCATTCCCAATATATTTTTTCCTCAAGCAATTTCAAACATGGTTGTTGAATAACCTACTTCCTGTATGATTCTTTGAAGTTGTCATTGAGCTACCCACCTTGAGTCTTTGAGATTCCATGAAGATTTCATAGAGGAACCACAATGCTTGCTGCTGCACTACTCTGATTAACATCACCTTATTAAATGGGGAATCCATCTACCATACTTCTTGTTTCCCAAAGAATTTAAAATCAATGGGACTAAAAACTATCCCAGCATTGCTTGCATTGCACTCCAACAATTAAGAGTGCTCTCCAACCCATACCATTTGGAAAGAAAATTCTTGGATCCCATTTTCTTGTATGCATTCTTCCAAACATCATGAGTGCATAATATATATCATCAAATTATATAACAAAATAATAAGAATGTACATCAAGGAGGTGCCTCACCAAGAAATCATGAAAGTGCTTATACCTCTCAGTGAGTAGACTACCATTTTCCAAGTACATACATGCTTCAAGTGACCAATAAAATATGCTCCAATGACATAGGTGAGCATCCCATGTCCTATAATGCTGCTCCAAAAGGAAGTGATATGCATCAAAATATTCAGCCATGTATTCTTTCATCCAAGAAGTGAATGAAGAATCTCCACTCAAATTTGAACCAAATAGTGAGCAACAGAAACAAGGAGACTTCAAATGACTCAAAGAAGCCTTACCCATACATCCGTGAATGAGTGAATCATAAATATATAACAATTTATGTGGCTGGTAACAAAAATTTTCTCCTATCATAAGTCTATTCACCCTAGTGTTGGATGAAGTTTCTCCAACATCAAATGAACCAAGTATTGAGTAATAAAAACCATGAGTCTTCAAGTGAATCAAATGCATATCATAGGTGCATCCATGTAGATGTGCATCATTAGAAAGTAACAAGGAATGATGCTGAAAATGTGAATAATAACGTGATCCAAATGATATGTAATGTGCATCAATATAATCATCCATGTGTTCTTTCATCCAATAAGTGAATGGAGAACCTCCACCAAAATCTAAACAAAATATGGAGCAAGGAAAACATGAAGACTTCAAGTGGATCAAAGAAGTCTCATCAATACACTCATGAATATGTATATCATCATGTAACATTAGAGGATGTTTCTGCCAATAATAATTTTATTCAATCATATAACCCTTCACCCAAGTGTGGGATGAAGTTCCTCCAGCTTCAAATAGACTAGGAAAGGAGAAAGGAAAATCATGAGTCCGCAAGTGACTCAAGTGAACATCATAGGTGCACCCAAGTAGATGTGTATAATAATAATGTAAACAAGGATGCTGATGCAAATGTAAATAATATGGTGCTCTAATAATTACATCATCAAAAGGAGAAATATAATGTCTATGCTCTTCATGTGGCACCATTAAAAAGAAACCTTTCGCCCATACTTCATTAGGATGACTGCTGCAAAATTTAGAAGTGTAGGATGTAGGAGAAAGAACCAATTCACCCAAATGATCAGTAAGTGAAAAATTGTCATAATGTGAAGGAACCATAGGGTTATTATTATGAATCTCCTTCAATAGTGTGAAACCTTTGTCATAGATTTTGGTTCCAATGTAGAGGAATCATGCTCTTCTTTAAAAATTGCATACCCTTCATCAAGAGACAATTCAAGTTCCTCTTCCACCACATCAAGTGTTTGAATCTCTTCAAGTTCATATTCAAACACATCAAGTACATTCAAATTTCCAAATTTCTCATGATCCACCATGTCATGAGAATCCTCCAAACAATCTACCATTTGACAATCTGAAACATAGGAGGAAAAACAAGTGTCTTGCAACTTTTCAAGAAGCTGCTCATTTTGAATTGTGAGCTTATGAATAACTTCATCATTCTTCAAGTAGTATTCAAGTAACCATTCACTAAGCTCAATGACATTTTTTATATCAAAAATCAAAGACATGAAATTACCTTTGATGTGGCACATTGCTCTTTGAATCTTCTCCATGTCTTCTAGGAAGGATGGCTCCTCCAAGGAAGTATCTCTCCAATAAGAATTTGATACCGATGGTTGAGTGTCATGGAGTATGCTAAGGGCCTCTTGTATATTATTTTCATTTATCTTTAAGGACCCTTCAAGAAAATAAGCCTCTTGCAAATGAACCTCCTCATATTCTTCCTTCTTGCTTGGACCAACTTCATGAAGCTCAAGTGGTGATGGGGAAGTTGATCTTGTTTCTTCTTCAATTGCTACAAGGTATTCATTTCATGTTTAATGGAATTTTCGCTTGCAGAAAAATTTTGAAATCTGATCTCTATGTCACCAACATAGAGTTGTGAGAACCCATCAGTAGGTACTCCTTCATAGTTCAAGCATCCATCAGTAGATGCTCTTTGGTCCATGCCCATAGTAGAATTTGTTTCAGAATGATATTCAATAGTTTCAAGGTACTCTTCTTCCTTATCATGTGATTTTTCCTCATATTTTTCAAAGTCATTTCGCAGTGAATTTCTATCCTCTTCGTGTACTGCTTCTTCTACTTCACCTATTTCAAAACTAGGTGGTTCATGGGTCTCCTCCTTTTGCTACTTCAAGCAAGCTGATGCATTTTTCCCCTTGGTTTTCTTAAGATCAATATATTTTTCCCAACTTTGGATAGCCAAAAATTCGAATCCTTTCATAATATTTTTAGTCATGTATTCAAGGATAGGTTCCATTCTTTTTATTATCTCCTTATCATCATATGAGGTTCCCTTTCCATCCCTAGTCATAGTTTCAAAAAAAATTGCCTTCTTCTCCTACCATTTTTTTTCCTCTTCAACAAAATCACTTTTGGGTTTCAATAGATAATTGTGGTACCTGAATAATTGTAATAATAAATACCAGACCACATCAAGTTCCAATATCATGCTATGATACAACTGTAATGTCCCCATTTTGGAATTTTATTAAAATGCCCAATTTTCCATTTTTTTCACAATTTTGGCTCTTGACTAGTTTTAGTGTCTTGGTCTCCAAATCAGCCCAATTGCTCCAAAATATTCAGAGAAAGTGTATGAATCATATAATAAATTAATTATTATTTTCAGGGATGTATTATGCTCCTCCAATCAGTTCTAAAAGTCTATATCAAATTCTGAATAAGATAGATGAATTTACTAGCAATTTTGGGACTCAAATCCCTCTCGGGTAATTTCCTGAATGGATTCCAAAATGTACATAAACTCACTCAAATTCTCAAATTGAAGCATGGGATAATTATAATACATTATCAGAGACTCATATGCAGAACCACTCGAACTCGCATGGCTGTTATCACTTCCTTCAATCATATATAAAAAAACTAGTTTTGGACCCTTGGGGAAATGAGGTGTAGTTTTCCCCAAATGCTATGAAATTCGACCCAATGGCCACAAATTCTTAGTTACATACCATGAAAACCATAATATACTTTAATTACATCTCATTCATTCATAAATCATCAATGGTGCACACATATATTCGATTCCATCAAGAATGCAAGAGTTTACAACAAGGTATTGGGGAAATGGCACTGTTTCTTCAATATTGGACAATAATATATGATATATATTGGATTTTAGACCTGAGATATTTATAAAATTAAATAAAATATAATGGAAATCAGAATACAAAATAATGGAGCAAGACAATCTCCCTCAAAGAGATGAATATCTCACGAAGTGCACCTCACTCCATATAAGCTGAAATATGGTGAGAAAACTTGAGATGAATGGAAGAACAAGCTGATATTGAGATGTCCATGAAATTCCTGTAGCTTGAAACTGAAAATAATAATCCATTAAATCTCCATGAAATACCTGAGTGGCCTTTCCAAACCCCAACTAGGATGGGAATCTTTCACCCTCGAAATTGGCTTAAGCAAGAAAACTAGTCATCCACTAGCTCTCACAATTCACAAATGACAATTTCACAAATGAGAAAAATCTTATTCTCATGGCTGATACCTGTATTTTATAAAAATTATTAGTTTTCTAAGGTTCCTAATCCATCCATAAACCAAATCTAAGTTGAATTTATGTGGCTGCTCATGCTATGCCATGTGGCCTTTGTCTTCACCTTCCCTCTTCTCCCAAATTTGAGTAGGAGCCTCTTGGCCTTCTCCAACTCCCAAATTCGACCTATAAGATGCTGTATTCAGTATTGAAATGTCATTATGTTAGTATTTCAGCCTTCATATTTTATTTGTGTCATAACTGTCACAGAATCTCCAGCATTGGTGTCATAGATGTCATAAATGTAAGGGGAATCTAGCCAAGTGTCCATGAAACTCCCATTTGGCTCTTCCTCTCCCATGTAAGTTACAATTCTTCCAAAATTAAACCTATTAAGTATATGGAAAATTATATTAAACTCATAATCCATCCCAAAACATTAGGATTCCCATAGATTTGAAATTACAAGAGGAGGATGCCATTTAACATAGGAATTCTAGCTTGAGTGGGCCCCATAGTCTCCATGTGTCTCCATTCTCCACAGCCATTTCAATTTTCTCTTGTATTTATTTAATAATCTAAATTATTAAATATTTATCCTCTTATAATTTCTAAACACCATTTATTATCCCCCTTATTCCAAATCTCAAAGCTTCCACCCCCAACCTAGGAAACTAGTGGTTTTCCTCCTTGGCAATTATTTGAATTTTAGCATCCCTTTGACAACTTTCATTGATATGGAAAATGTGATTTGGCCATTGTGACCCAATGAAAATTTTGAGACATTACACGATGGATGGCATAGCGTAGGATTTAGCCACATAGAAATTGGCTACAAAACTAGGGGGCACAATGAGAGAGGGCGTGGACTGGAGTGGGAGAAGGGGTGATGTATGACGATAAACCCCAATTGGCTGTAGAATGGGATGGGACACCCTGGAAGGGGAAATGAGGGTGGTGGGGGAATATGGGGGAGGAGGATGAGGTCTAGNGTGAATGTGGATGTATGGTGTATCGTGGTCGGTGGGGGGAGGGTGGAAACATGGGAAATTGCAAGGGAGGGGGTGGATGGGTGGGGTGGGTGGGAGTGAACGAAGGCTATGATGAAGAAGGGGGATCTGGATAGAAGTGTGGTGGTGTATGAGAGGCAAGGGATGGATGGATCGGGCTGGGGATGGATGCAAGGAAAGAGACATGTATGCCAGGGGCTACACCTAGTATATATGGTGGCAAAAAGGTAGTCAATGGAGAGATAGTGACATCGACGTGCCTATGTTGTCGAACTTGCATGCATATTCATGGTATTGTATATTAGTACATAAAAAATGTAACTATACAAAGCTAGGACATAAAAACTGAAATTAAATTTATACTTTATTACATGATACCTGCACACGAGGGGATCTGCTGATCCCCAGCGGGGATGGCTGGTCACTCACTCCTGCGGACACCTGTGCAAACAAAAAAATATTTAGATTCAATTAATAACTATTAACTACATGGGATGACAATATTAACTACTAAAATTACATTTAATTACAGAAATAAAACTACCTCTGTGTATGGTGTCGTGATGTCCTATGGAGCTTCCATGGCTCCATCTAGGTTAAAGGAACCAATGTCCTCCCACTCGGGTGTTGGACACTAAACACTAAATAGATTTACATTAAAACAAATCAAGTCATCTACATATGATTCTAAGTTAGATTTATTAGAAATTATGAGATTGCATAACATATAATCAATACTTGAACATTAAATAAAATAATAACTAACCTATTGTAGGTAGCTCTCTGTGGCATGCTCCTACGTGGGAACATCGCATGGATGCACAAAGCGAGAACAACAACATGGAACTAGTCCCATCGATTTGGATGCATAATATTGGATACCACCTATAGCTTCTCTCCCTCGCCCGCCACCAATAGAATGTGCAGAAGTGTGTCTCTCGGGGTGGTCCTGCTTGCTTTGTGAGGACATAGACACAAATGTGGTATGCCTGAGAACATGCCATGTGGCACGTCTAACGGAATCATGGATCTCATCTAGCCCACTACCTAATCCAAGGGTTTGAGGAAGCGAGTTTTTCTCTCATCTAGGTGCAGGAGGTCCTTTGAGTGGGTTCCAGTGGGTGTGAGGTTGATCTTGGGCTGTGCTAAAATCGATGCCCTAAGAACTCAGTGATGTCAAAGTAGTTCACATGGAACCCTAATACAAACTCGAACAACATTTTCCTCTAAAAATACCGTGGAACCTTGACATTGTTTCATGGAGGGTTGTAAAAAACCATGAACCACCTCTTCCTTCAGTTTTCTCTCCATGGATGGTAATTACACCAGTCCATGCAAAATCGCCTCGTCCTCAAATCTAGAGCATGTCCTGTTCTCGGATCTGTAAATTTGCTCCATAGTTAAGATTTTGTGATATTTAGGTTTTATATATCTTCTTTGGACATACCAGTGGCATAATGTTCTCTCATTCGAGCCCTATATTGGGTCAAATTGGTTATCTCACTATGGGAAATGTTGATAGACTCGATTATGTTTTGTAGTGATGTGGCGAGGGAAACCCAAGAGGTTTCCCTGGTGTTCTTCAGTTCATCTCCCAATATCCTTAACTCATTTAAATCCCCGTGTAATTCATCTTCGGGGCTTTCTAGTGGTTCACCAAATCCATCTTCGGGGTTTTCTTCATTTAAATCAGGGTTTATTGGGTCCTCTTATTGGTTTGTTTCACTCCTTTGTTGAGATGGTTCATTTCTATTTGTTATTATGTTTAGGTAATGTATATGCAATATCAAATTTGTTCCCTTTCAATTCATTTTCAATTTTTTTAATTTTATATTTTATTTGAAAAACACTGAAAAAGATTAAAAAAAACACAAAAAAACAACAAAATGCAAAAACTACTCCACCTACCTTATTCCAACGGCCATGGGTGTTGCTTTAGGGCGCTTGGACACTTCTTTTGGGCCATGTGGGTGTCGTTTTGGCCTCCTTGGATGTCGTTTTTGGGTGTCTTACACGCTTGCGGTTTGTGAGTGAATAAAAATTGTTCACTATTTTTTTAAAGATAGGGACGCGCACACGCGTCCTTGTATGCGTACGCACTAAACATGGATGCATGCCCATACATGCATGCACATCATTTGGGGCGCGTGCGTACTCCTGTTTTCCACATTGGAAATCCAACATGGAGGTTTGCCTTTGTCGAAGCAGGAATGCGTGCCCGCGTCCAAGTGTGTGTGTGCCTTCCTATTTTTTTGCACTAGCCTGCTCCCATTGCATCATAATTGGGTAGAAGCTTCTTGAGGGAACCCATAATCAAAACTTAGTGAATATTTATTTATTAATTAATTCTATTATTTTAAGCAATAATTATCACGTATTTATCTAGTACCCTCTTAAATAATTAAATATTTAATTAAGATGTATTAACCAAGTTAATAATAATCGTATTAACAATGATTTACATTATTAACACTCATTTAACATTTATTAATCAAGTAAATAATAATCTTATTAACAATAATAACATTATCAAAACTTATTTAACATTTACTAATGAAGTTAATAATAGTCATATCAACACTAATCAACATATTTAAAACTCATCGAGGCAAGTTAGAGCAATTGGTAATGAGAAATTGATATCAGAAGGCGTAAATGGAAGGCCACTAATTCAAATCTCCACTTGGGTACTTACTAACAAAGAGAAAACACATTTAAAACTTAATTAATAATAGACATTTATTATTCAAGTTACTTAATATTATTATTAACAATATTTACAATTATTAACACTTATTTAACATTTACTAATCAAGTTAATAATAGTCTTATCAAAACTAATTAACATCTTTGACACTCAATTAGTCCTTCCTAAATGCATCAATTCATAATCAAAGTAAGTTGTAATTAATCCCTAACTAATTATATTGTAATTATTTACAATCATAATGCATCAATGCCCAAATCAAATAAGATAATATTTAATTCATACAATTTATGTAAGCGGAGATACTAATTACATACGTCATGTAGGTACTATTAGTACTCAAAATCACACAATCAATAATTGCACAAGTCAAAGTTAAACTAGAATTTGTAATGGCTAACTACTTACTAACTTAAATCATAATCAATTAAGTTTCTCTTCATAAATTCAATGGTATTCCTAAAGCTCAACAAGGTTTTCAACACATAGACACATTTAATTAAGTTTCTCTTCATAAATTCAATGGTATTCCTAATTACCTACTTCCTTTTCCTAATTCGAAACTACTGTAATGACCCAAAAATTCATAAAAATTTAAAAATTTTCATGTAACATAAAATGTTTGTAGTCGTCACTACCTAGGGATCAATATCTGCTAACGGTTACTTTAAACAGTAGTTTTTAGAACTGCACATTTGTAAATCTTTAGTTTTGTATAATTATTTGTTTATCTTCATAGTTCCATGTTAAGGATTTGAATTTAGCAGTTTATGTTTTTTGAAAGAAAGGAAAAGAACATTATGTCTAAACCTGATACTAAGTATGTTTTTACTATCTTATGACAAGTAGGAAATAACTTCAATTGAGATTGAGGCTTACTTAGCTTATAGCTAACGTAGTAAAGTGTTGCGTCTTCTATGGGTTCTAAACAGGTAAGCAGTTTTGTTACCAGTCTTTCCAGATCAAGAATAACATTCAACTAGCATATAGTAAAATGCTAGTTAAATTATTTGTTTACAGCTTAAGCAGTAAAAGAGGTACTGTTAATCTTGTTATTTATGATCTTCATAGTTGATAGTAGTGTAAACATTTCTAGTAAACTGAACTTAACTCAATTATTCTTCTAACTAGCTCTTGTTTCTTTATTTTTGTATCATTCTATTTTAATTTAGAAATCTGTATGCAACTTTAGGGAGAGGCATCTCATCTAGTAGTTGACCTTATTGAAACTACTTTATGTCATAACATTTCCAATATTCTTCCTCTTACTCTTACTGATATAAATCTAGGAAGAAGCTAAGGATCTCAGTAAGAATATTAAGCATATTTGACAAAGGACTTAAATTATGATATCAATTTTACTATCTATTTTAATATGCTAGTTAGGCATATTTGTTGTAACAACTAATAATAGAATTTCATAGTTGATTTCCATTGCTATAATTTTTATTTAAGTAATATCCATGATGTAGTTCTTTTGCATTAAGTTGCCTATACTAATTCCAAGATTAGAGAAATCCATACTTGAATTTCTATATATCTCTACTATATTTTAAAACCATACTAAAACCCTAGTATTCTTACTATTTACCTCCCAAGTTATTGACTATGTGATAATTGTACATAAAACCCAAAATATAAACCCATAACATGTATTGTAACATGGTATTAATTTATTTTTTTCCCGCTTTTATGTGAAGGTTAAGCAAGGGTTTCGAACTATAAAAAAAACCCACAAATGAAAAGATTTTTCAAGCCACGTGTTGGTAATACAAAGGTTAGGCTTTGGGTTTGACCGAAGACAATATAAAACATACTAAACCCTAAAACTTTGCATTCTTCTTAGTCTTATTATACTGTTGTGTGTTTGTGAAAGCGACAGGCTTATGGACACAAGGTTCACTGTCAAAACTTGCACCTTCTTTTTCTGCAGGCTCCCTATGCCCTCTAAGTTTCTCTCAATCGAAGGTTTAGTATGTTTACGATTGTGTTGAGCCACAAAACCCCTCGAACTGTCATAGTTTAACTCAGTAAGCATTGTTCACAGTCATTTTTAAGATTGGAGGCAAAGGTTAGAAGTATTCACAGTCCATTCTGTAAAGTGGCATTTGCCTCTGCTCCATCATGGGGTTTGGGACTCGGATTGAAATCTATGAGTTGCGTATTTATTCTACACTTCTTCTTTGAAGCTCATCGTTCTCCCAAAGTTGGCTAACGTTCAACTGATTTTTATCATTTATCTCTTGGTGTGATATTTAGTTTTTCTCATCGTTCTTTGAAAGGTAGCTGAGAGTTTGGAAGTGAGCACTGTGTGCTTGTAATATTCCTAACAGTTCCCTCCTGAAGCTCATTTTCTTTGAAAGAGGTGGCTATGGTTTTAAAACTCATCCCTTAACGACATAAATAAAGGATAAAATCCCAAGTATAATTTTGTTTTCTATCTTAGCATTATTGCAATGTTCAATTTAGTTTCTTTCATTATTATCAGTGATAGTCATAACTCTTGTTTTCATGTTCAAACCTTTGCAGGCTGCAGTTTAAAGGGTTACCTAGGGTTTGAAAATTGTAAACAGAAGGGACTCCACCAAATCGATTATTTTGGTAAGTCTTGGTTTCACTGAGGTTCTCCTACAGTGGTTTATAATGTTGATTTTTGTTGATGGAGTTCGTAGGTTTAATGGTCCTTCAGCTCAGCTGTGATGTACTGCAACATAAAAGCTTGGACTTGCTAGGGGCTATTATATGATGATTGGTTTAAAAATTATGAGGCCCTAGTGGTTGTTTTAGTAAAGATGGGTTAGGGCTTTCATAGACGAGACAACTGACTTGTCTGTTGTAAATTTTATTCATAGTGATGATACTTTTTTATCAGATTTTTAAGCCTTGACTGGTAATGTAAAAAGGCCATAGGGATGAGACTATTTCTGTTCAATTTTTCGGTCTTTAAAATATTACTTTCAGTTTCAAGCTAGTTGATTGTAACTCTGTTTTGATAAAATAATTACATATATCTTGGTTACTTTAATTATTCTTGTTGTAAATAACCTCTCGGAGGTTTGGGGTTAAGTAAAATCTTAGTTAGTTTGTTTTATTTATGTAAATTATATTCTATGGGTTTGACCGTGGGGGTTTTTAAATAGTAACTTGGTTATTAAAATAATAAATGATTTCTGTAGAAAATAAAATAGACGTAAGATATTGGCTAAATAATTTAATCCTTTTCTGTAATCTCTGACATTGAAAATATACTCTTAGGTTTTTATTTTTATAATTACTCATGGATCAAGCATGTAACTCCATACAGTCATCTCATTGATGCATATGGTTGTATGGAATAGAGTATATAGATTTTGAATTTGATTACATATGAATTGTATGGAATAGAGTAGATAGATTTTAAATTTGATTACATATAAAAAGAACAACTCTTTTAAATAGGTTATTTTACAAACCCTAATTCTTCTTAAGATATTTACAGAGTTAGTATTTCATTCTTGGTTTACCCTAGTTTGTATTTTAACTTAGATGAATTAATTTGATAAATGTTTAGCCTTGTATACAATTTATTTTAAGTTAATCTTAATCATGTTAATTTCCTGTTTCTATATTATCTGTTTATTATTAAAATATTAGATTTATAATAATAATTTTAATTTACTATGTAAATCATTACACAAACTAGTGTGTAATACCCTTAGCTCTTTCCTAACTTTCTCTATTTAATTTTTTCAAGTACTCTAACTAAATGAAAAGTATAAAAGAAAAAATACAAACAATTTATACAAATGAACCTCTATAAGTTAACAATTTCATATGCATGGATACTTCATTCGAATTCTTTATTTGAAATTAAACTAACCTACTATACTAGAGTACTACCTTATAAAATGTGTGGAAAAATATAGTTTAGGCATTTTCTTTCTATCTATTAGTTAAACTAGAAATTCTTCTATTTATTTACCCTAATCCAGCTAGTTCAGAAATTACTATCTTTTCATAGTATAAATATTTCTCCTAACTAACCCTAGCAGAAATATGAACAGAAGCATACCATATCATTGATTAATATTAAAATTTCCAGATAACAGTAAATACTTAAATAGCTGAATAAAATAAGTAGAACCTGGAAATATATATGAGGTGAAAACAACTTAAGGAACATGTTCCTCCGAACCAACTCCTAGAGAAAAGTTGGACTGCAATTCTCAGGACCCGTGAGCTTGTCTCTTGCTCCACCAAGTAGGGGTACTGGGTGAGAGATGTAGTCTACTAATCCTCTGCAACTCCAATGAGTGTTAAGCAGTAGGTCAGTTTTGCATGCTGCAGTATGAACTCAAATTAGAATAGTTGCACTATTTCAGGTCTTCAACACTTTTCCACTCAAAACATACATCAGTTAGTCGCCTCCATCGAATTTTCTTGTGCACTTCATTCACTCAGAATGTTCACAAATCTAGAATGAGCAGCCTCAGCTGTCTTCAATGGGAAGTTTTATTAGCATGCCTAGGTCTTTTGGGTCAATTTTACTTAATGAGCCACCTGCTCTTGTTCCACTTTATTGGGGAACATGACCACACAAATAGGGAATTTGCCACTTGCAACAACTAGAATTAGTTTGAGGACGCTTCCAAGTGTAAATATTCTCTCAACCCAGCCTTCTCCATCAAGTGACCATTAAAAAACTCTTTTAATATCTTCCCTATGTTGTTGTCTCATCTTTCATTTATTTATTAATAAAATATTCAGCAATTACATTAAATTATCCTAGACCCCACTTGGTCATTAATTACGAACTTTAACATAAAATGTAACATAATGTTTCTTAAAACATAAAATGTTTTTGCAAATTGGGGCATGTGACAACTACCTTCCACATCCTATCTTTCCTCAATTGGATTACCGTGGAATGATAGCTATAATGACCTAACTCCATATATAACCCATAAGAAGAAGTTTCAACTAGATCGACCAATCTTCCCTAGCAGGAACCCACTAGTCATCATTGCACACCTTATGGAGCACGTCATAGAAAAACCCTCCTATGACTATAGGTTTCAGGGATAAATGGTGGGTAATTCCTTCAACCTTCTTATGGAAAAAGGGACTATGTTTACACACACATAGTGATTGGGTTGTGACTGTTGTACTTAGTTTTTGTCATCAAATAACCAATTTGGGAAGTTGATCTTCCAGAAACCCTTCACCTACCCACACATCATGATAATAAACCAATACTCATACAAAACAATAATGCTTCACTTGCATACTATTTCTATTTTGTAATTCATGTCATTGATGTAATTCCACTTCATAGGATTGAACTATCACTTAGATACATGTTAAACTTCTAGGTTAGTCTCCCAAAATGAGATCATGTAATATCGTGCAATCGTTGACATGCGTACATATTTCATTACTAATAAACACTAATGCAATAATTTTTCTATGTACCATGCATCTAGTATCATTTTCATTTATTCAATGTTTAACTTAAACTAGTATCCATGTAGCAAAACATCACATTTATTTTTACATGCTATACTAAAATTAAAGCATGACTATAATAATATCAAAATTTCACACATATACATTATTTTCACAAAATAATAGGTCCATATGTCCACAGTGTCATAAATGACTGAGTTCCACAAATAATGAACAAACTACAAAATAGGTAATGGTAACCCAGTCTCTTAGGTAAAAATGGGGCATTATAGTAACTAGCTATGTTCTTTGGCGCCTGATTGCTTGCCTCAAAACGTGGGTTCCAAAAGGTCCCCGACCCTATGCTTGGGTATCCCTTGTTTCAATATTCAATCTTTAAAACTATTTTTTCTAACTGAAGTTAACATTTGACTAATCTTTTCAGTGAACTTAGACATATGTACATCCAACTACTCCACCACTTATAAAAATCTATTAAAATAATTATGGAATGGGTCATTCTATTCCAATGTAGTACACTGTACCTGAGGTCACTAGGTCTTCCCCAATGCAACAACTTTATTCAACTTATCATGAACTTTTGGAACTCTCAGATATTGTTTCTCAGCTTGACCTTAAAATTTCATGACTTTATTATTTATTATTTTCTTCTCTACATGAGTCACCATTATCGTTTTGGTGAAGGATGAGAAATTTTTCATGGCATCCATCCAAACCGACCTGGGTACATATGTGAGAGAATTCTTCTTTATCTTTGCTTCCTCCTCCTATGTCTTGATTTTCTCCTCTTTTTGAGTGATTTCTAGTGATTCTTGAAAATAGATCTATGATTGAAATCTCGCATTTACTAGTTTTGACATTCCTTGTACCCGATACATTGATTTCTTAAATGTTTCTTCTACTTACCCTATATGTTTGTTCAACTCTACCTATTCCAGAGTCTTCATAGTATCCAGTTATTCCTTCAGTACTATGTTCTATTTTTATATTCCCTGGATGATTGTATTTATGTCCTCACATTGCACTTCACCTAAATTTTTCATTGGTTATTCTTTATTTTCTCAAAAAGCTACCATATACACATCCTTTACTGCTCCTTCCATGAAACTATGCTTGACCAAGTCCTTGGCATGTCTTTGTTGAAAATCACTATAATATCTTCTCAAATACACATGCATTGCACCCATTTCTTGTGTTAAGGTGACCCCATGCTATTGTAATTATCAAATTGGTACGTGTGACAGGTGTACCTAAAACCTTGACCAACTTAGTCCTAAGTATAAATAATCCTTGCTTCCTTGATGATAACGACTTGAGGATATACACTTATAAACCTATTCTCAACCTATTGTTTACACCATTGGTACTTACACAGTGGATACTCCCATGAAATATCATCTCCGTCCATGTCTAAACCCAACTAGATTGAACTTCTCAACTATAACTTCAAATTCATCTTTGAAATTGCTTAGCTGAGTCAAATTGAAGTACTTTCTATGAGTACATTTTTACTTCAATTGTGCACATGATATCTTGAAACAAAATTCTTATGTCATTGCTCCCTTCTTCTTGATAAATAGTTGTGTTTCAATTCGATGAACTTTTGGCGATAATTGCAACCTGATGATCCAAAAATTATCCTCTGCATGTTCCTCCTGTGTCTCTTGCTCTTCCTGATTTGAGGCGTAAGAAGGAAACACAACTATGCAATTCTTCTTTTATGGATATGGATTTTATTCTTAGCATTCATGTTCCTTTTTTATTCTTTTGTTTTTCTCAATATTGGGAAACCATGTACAGTTGATCTTGTAGAGAATTTAATATCTAGTTTCTTCTTTTGATTACTCCTAGGGGAACTCAAGAATTCCACATAAAAATCTAGTTGTAATTGAAAATTTAGAGGCCAATCCTCCATGGGTTCTTTAAGATGATATTCATTAATGTAAAATGACAAACCCATCAATCTTGTTCTCTGGATTTTTGGGTAGTGGAATAAACACAATGTGTGTGTCAACTAAAAAACATACAATAGAATCATATTTATCTGTCAACAATATCGGAATGTGATATGATTCAACTTTTACCTGAATCATCTTAGTATACCAACCCTGAAATTCCAAATTTGTTGTCTACTAGACCTATTTGCATGTATTATCCTACCAAACATTAAAATCTGGTGCTCGGAATGTTTCCATCACTATGGTATCATACTCACTCCCTTCGGATGGCTTCCACTCTACCATCACAATTAGCAACGATTCCCATCTTAAACGAAACTCCTTACCTAGATTGTGTGTCTCCAAGTATTCTTCACTAAATTTTTCCAATAGTTACTTGGACTAATTCATCTGGATGCCTTGAATGCATTGGTCCAATGTGAACACACCCCCAGATAACACTCATCCTTTCTATTTTGTTTTACCACTTTTCTGGTGCAGCTTCGGGCCAACCACAGGCACCCAACCAACACCTCTAGGATCTTGTGGCTCCTACACTTATCAGGACTGCCAAATTCATTCCTTGTCCAAATTCTACGCTAAAATTGCCTCCCCGCAATTTTGTCCCTATAACAGCGCTTCCGCAACTTTGCTTCCACAACGACTTTCTGCACGCAGAATGCTGGATGCGGGATGGCTCAAAGTTGCTCCCTCGCAACTTTCCTCCCCCAATGGATTTTCCATAAGTGGGTTGAGGGATGTGGGAAGTGGGATGCACGACCAAATTTTTGAAACTAACACTCTGCAATTCTCTTCTGCAACACTTTCCCCCACAACTTTCCTGGCCGTCAGATCTTTGCGGCCTTCTCCATGACAGTCGATATACCTTTTGATGAGGATCTCATGGATCTTTGTGTATCTTGTATCTCCCTCGCAACTTCTGTTGCGAATATCTCCTGGACCATCAAATCTTCGTCTACGAACTCAATATCTACCGTTCATTCTCTGTAATAAAATGGTTAAGACAGAGAAATTGGTGGGTCACACTGTTGATTAGAGAATCGATCAATCCAGCCTACAATCTCTAAGATTCATTATCCCACTTCTTATATGCATGCATTTACAATCTATTTCAACTATTCAAGCAACAATTTAACACTTGAATCAATAAATTCATAGAATTACACAGATGTTCAGGAAACCGCCGAGGTCGGCCCTTCAGTGTTTCACAACTCAAAACAATAAATGCATAGAGGATAATAATACTACAAACACACAGTTATTATTCCTATTAAGAAACCATAAAAATGTATAGCTCGGCTCTCTCCTTCAATCTATTAAATTATTTACAAGTGGATCCAAACGCAGGTCTGCCTGTCTCTCTGGAATATCGAATTCTAGTGCTGAAGAGTAGAACCCCCTCTACTTCTCTAATATGATTATTTAAGATAAATTGTAACATCCTACACAGAGTGGTCCTGCAACTAAAAATAAACAACTACAAAGCATGATGAAAATGTCACTATCTCTAACAAACAAAATGTGGCTTGATTTCCGCACAGGGAGTCATGATAAGCAATCACTCCTACTTGCATTAACAAACTATGACTCAAAAAAACAGACAAAATATGCCACATCATGTGAGAAAATCATCACATTATTAATGTTCCACGATGCTCCTGCATCACACTCGTCAGGGTGAAAAATTATGAACCCCTGTTCATTAGATCAGCTACAGTGAAACCCTTGGCTTCCAACTCTGCAGTGCTCATCCAAGTAGAATCCTCTGTTGGTGGATTCTTCCATTTGACCAAATACTCTAAATAGTCCTTCTTCCTTGTACTCTTTACCACTTTAGTGTCCAGAATGGCCTCAAATGCCAATGGTTGTGCCATAGGCATCTGCCCCACCCATTGTAAGTCTTCCATAGGATATTCACCTTCTGTAAATGTTCCAATGCCACCTACTACATAAGGATATAGATCTGAAACATTAAATATTGGTGAAATACCCACTCTAGTAGGAATCTCTAACTCATAAGAATTTGCTGAGAATTTTCTGAGTATCCCGCGGGGTCCAATCTTTTTCATATTCAGCTTGTTATACACTCCCTTTGGAAATATGTCCCACTTTAGATATGATAAGACCAAATATACTACTTCATAGTTCTTCTCTCTCCTTCTAGAATCTACTTTGGCCTTGTAACTGGTGTTACTCTACTGTAACCTTCCTTTCACTTTCTCCCGTAGTTCACTGATCCTCATTGCAAATTATTCTCCATCAGCACTCTTTTTCTCCAATTGTCCTAAGTCACGAATTTCACACACTCCTCTTGGGTGCATTCCATACAAAATTTAGAATGGAATCATCCTTGTACTTATGTTTGGTGAATCATTATAGGAAAACTCAGCTTGAGCTAACAGTCTATCCCACTGCTTAGGACTTCCTCCAATTAGACTTCTCAACATGTTCCCTAGGATCCTATTAACTACCTATGTTTTTCCATCATAATGTGGGTGATATACTGAACTGAATTTTAGTCAGGTACCCAACTTCTTCCACAAGGTCCTCCAAAAATGACCTGTGAACTTCACATCTCTGCCTGATACAATGCTTCTAGGTAAACCATGTAGTTTCATAACTTCATCAAAAAACAATTTAGAAATGTGTGTAGCATCACTAGTCTTGTAGCATGGAATGAAATGTTCCATCTTAGTGAATCTATCAAAAACTATGAAGATAGAATCATTCCCCTTCTAATTTCTTGGTAAACCCAGAATTAAATCCATACTCATAGAATCCCAAGGCCTATTTGGAATAGGCAATGGTGTATACAACCCTGTTTTTTGGCTTCTTCCTTTAGCATGTTGGCATACTCTACATCTACTTACAAACTTCTCAACTTTAGACCTCATCCTTGTCAAAAAATAGAAATGAACCAACTGTACAAAGGTTTTATCACTTCCAAAGTGACTTGCCATACCTCCATTGTGTTTTTCCTGTATCAAGTTCTCTCTCATGGAACACTTTGGTACACACAGTTTACTGTTTTTAAAGAGTAAACAATCTTGTAGTGAATACTGCATCCATGGATCTCTTTCCACCTCCACTGGATTCTTACAAGCCCTGTAAGCTTCCTGGAAATCAATGTTAGTATCATACAAATCCCTTAAATGCTCAAATCCCAAGACTTGGATCTTATTCTCTTGTACAATCAACAATCTCCTACTTAAGGCATCGGTTACTCTGTTTGACTGTCCACTTATGTGATTCAACACAAAGGTAAATCTCTGTAAGAACTCAACCCACTTGACATGTTTCAGGTTCAATTTAGGTTGTTGCATAACGTATTGCAGTGCATGGTTATCAGAATATAACACAAATTCTCTAGGCATTAAATAATGTCTCCAATGCTTCATTGCTTGAACAATAGGATAAAACTCCTTGTCATAAGATGAATACTTCTTCTTTGCATCATTCATCTTCTCACTGAAATACACTATAGGCTTGTCCTCCTGACTAAGCATAGCTCCAATTTCCACTCCACTGGAATCACACTTTACTTGGAAAGGGTGTTTGAATTATGGCAACTTCAATACCGGTTGTTCAGTGATCCTTGTCTTCAAGAACTTAAAGCTCCTTTTAGCCTCTTCTATCCATTGAAATGGATGTCTATCCTTCTTAATTGTCTCGACAATAGATGCACAAATACCATTGAATCACCTCCTCATTTATTGGATATGTCTAATTTAACCATACACATCCTCCATGTAGTATCCTAAAAAAGAATATGATACATCAAATGAACCTCACTTTGCACTATTGTCAGGAATATTGCACCTTTTGCGAACAGAAGTTGTTCATCTGGTCTGAACAGTTCAGATTCAAAACAAATAAGTGAACAACAAAGGGTGAAAACCTTCTCTGAATGTTGTAAACACCTGGAATAATGCTTTGATGACAAAACAGTGTACCTACAGAACATGTCAAACAAACAAGAACATGAAAGAAACTAGAACATTATTTACACATCCATACTAGTGACTAAGGAATCCAGTAACATATACATGCAAGATCAGTACAACATATATGTGGGAAAGAAATCAGCTTTGCATTAAGAAATCAATGAAGAAGCTTACAACCATTGCCTCAGTGTTGACAAACTCCTCCATAGGACAAACACCTCATCCCCAATAGCTCCAACTTGCTCTCTTGTGCTCTCCAATGGATTGGGCTAGGTAGTCAATTCAACAGCATAACATTACCATTCAGTTATCTCCCTCAACTATGGGACATGAGCTTGTATTTATAGGGCTCAATGGATAGGGATAGTTGATAGAATTGTGGGTGAGGTCGCCATAAGATCCTACCAAGAGGGATATCGACTCCAACCAACCCAGATTGATAGGGATAATGTAGCACACGAGGCTTATGTTCTAGAAGCCTCGAGAATCCTCTTTTTTCCAATTTTACCAAGGGTACCGCTTATATACCCTTATGACAGAGTGGTGTAGGTAAGAACTACTTCAAGAACAAAGCACATACACGGTGGCACAAATTCTCTATAACAGGACTCAGGCAGTGCCGAACAAGGTACTGCTCATCAGCTAAAGGGAAAAAGAGGTGTGAGGGTTTTTTACGTAAAATTGACATCCAGAACATGTTTCCACTCCAAGTTTGGAATTTAGGGAAAACATAGGTGTTAAGGATCTCATCACATGTTGGTGACATGATTTGGGTATAACAGAATGCCCCCCAAAGCATGAGGCTTAGAGGGATACAATAAGCGAGAGATTTGAGAGAAAAAGTTGTCACTTCAAGGTAAGAGTCGGCTTGATCGGAGAGTGTCATCGAGTAGGCATCTGTAATACATCAATATTTTTGACTCATAGACAAATATAACCAACTCATGGCTACAGACCAATACAAGTCAGATCCATGAGAGGAATAAACAACCATGGATACTAGAATACAGCGTATATCCATGTGATAGAGGAATCAAACTTGGACATAGATTCCAGACATACAACGTAGATATATGTCATACATATGCAAATTTGAGCATAGACACGACCATACAAATGTGGATCCATGCTTGATATACAAAACTTCATCGCAACCTAGGGAAAGCAATGAGTGCTAAACAAGTGCCTAGGGTCTTCATCTCGTTTTCCACAAAGTACGATTCTATCCATCTGATTACAATGTTTTGAAGTCGAAAATGGTATAAACCACTTGATTACCAGCCAATGATGTGAACCGTTAACAAGTGCGAGGGAGATCACCATTGATGTCAATGTTTCCCAAGGTACCCTAGTACAATATATTGAGTGTGAATAGATGTCTTGATGTCAAACACCCATTCGATTCTATCAATCAAAGGTCAATGATGTGAACCTATGTCAAGAGTGAGAGAATCTGTCATCAAGGCATACAGATCTGAAGGTTTTGTTTCTAAGACTATTTCCTGGATGATGGGCTGGTGTTGATAGGAATAGTCTCATTGAAGGAGGGCCATGATGAATCCCACATCGACGACATGAAAATTGAAACAAAGTTATGGAATGATGTGAATGAGGTAACCATAAGACTGACTCAAAAAGTACTGACACAAAGGTTGTTTTGACTGCAGAGGTAAACTCTTTCAACTTCACATCGGGCGGCACGACTAAAGATTTGGCAGCATGACTAGACCAGACAAACACACAGTGTGACAGTGGACAGTGCATTGTTTTGAAAAGATTCAAAAGAGTGACATGACTCATGAAAGTGGATTGTCTTGGAAATCAGCTGAATACCCAATTGACTGAAATGATATGCAGACAAGTGCCATGTTCAAAGGTAACGACAAACTGCCATTTATTTGGAAAATGATTCCCTTCCCTTAATTTCCTCATCATGGTTGATGAGTGCCTCTTTTCATTTTTACGAGCTCAACTAGGGTAACAAACACTCATTGTAGCTCATCCGAAGACAAGTCCAAACTCATATGTTTTACGAACCTAAGAGAGGAGGGGTTTGTTCCCAAAATAGGGTCTCTCAATGTTTAATTTAACAAGTCCAATGAAAGTTAACTCGGTATCGTTCATGTTTAGAGAGTCTGAACGACCATGGAAGAAGACTCCATAGGGTCATTTTTCATAAATAGTTCATCTAAACCGAAAAAGTGATAACCTACCATCATATGAATAACTCTTCAAGTGCTTTAATGAGAGTGAAGAACACAAGATCGCTCAACAATCTTTTCGTATTTAAGGAGCCCGAAAAGAGTTTAAAGAAGACTCCATTAGGTATCTTTTCACGATGAGGTATTTTACGAGTCTGAAAAGTGTCAGAAAAGGAATCGGACCTTTGATGCTAAGTTTGGAGAGCATGACCAAAGTGTCGCAATAAATGCTCAAAGAATTTTTCCGTTTTATGGTAGTACAAAAAAAGTACAAAACAAACTCCCAAAAACTTTCACTGCTACCACTCTTTATCCTGCAACAACTGTTAAACTCTCCAATAAACGACATTAAAGGATCATGACTGATAGTTTTCATGTAATAAATGATTTTAAAACAAAACTATGACATGTCAAAACCTAGAATGCTTATAAAAGTTATGTAAATAGTAAAAAACAAAACATTTTACCATTTACCAATAGTGAAGATCCTTTGGAGAAGTTTCTTGGCCAGATCTTTAATTGGTGATTTCGGGAGCGTCTACCATCGGATTTATGTGCCGTTAGTTCCAGGTGAAAGCTTGAACCTTGCTCTTTAATTTTATGCTTTTATTTTTTATTTTTGGGGTGTTTTGGGTAGTTTGAGCGAGCCCCAAAACCTTGAATGCGGGAAGCACTCTTATCCCTTGCGGGATAAGAGGTGCCCCATAGGAACCATGCCTAAAACACTTCACTCAGGAGGTGCCACCACCTGTCCTCAACAAGACTTAGGAGGTGTCGACCGTGGGTAGAGGAAAACACATATGCAAGGCAAAATAAGTGTTTTTTAATGATTTAAAAAGGTTGATAGTGTTTCTAATTAGCCTTATGATTGTTTTTGGCAGGTTTCTATCTGTCAAAAATGGTTATTTGGAAATAGAGGTAACATGATAATGATGATGCATTTGCTAAAAGAAATGTAGGATGTATAGCTGCGTTGAGGGACTATGGTCTTCTAAAGTTTTATCGTACACCCAGCATGGTGTCACATGAGCGTTTATTGGAGCATATTCTCCGTATGTGGAATATGGAGCAACAGTATTTTGAGGTGGGTGCTCATGTAGTGACAATTGAAGTAGAAGATATCTACTTATTGACAGGCCTATCAATATGGGGTGCTCCCATCTCTTTGACTGGTTCCCGTGGAGGGTACATCACCACCCAAGAATTAATAAATCGCCATTGTATTCCTAGGACCAGAACATCACGAAAGAAAATTTCCATCAAAGAAGTGGTGGATGGCCCTCTTCGCACAGTCTTATTTACCATGCAGAGAGTGGCGGGGAGCCAAGGGGTTCATCAGGAATATAGAGCGCATATTCTCTAAGCTATACAGGCTATGGCACCCATAGTATTCAACTGGGAGGAGGCTCTACTATTGGTTTTTAAATATCTGCTGACCAAGTGTCGGCCGGGAGAGTTGAAGCAGTTCGGTTTCGGATCCATTTTAGCGTGTTTCTTTTTTGAGCGGGTCCCCCAACTGAGACCCCAAGTAGTATTCATAGAGTTGAGGGTGAAATACCCTCGCATGCTGAGGTGGGTTCATATCATGGCCCACACAGGAGTAGGTAGGGGCAGGGTGAAGTTTGAAGACCCATTTTTCCAATGGCTGAGAGACCAGCTCCTCATGGTTGAGGACTACGCATACATGGGTACTCACTTCAGGGACGACCCTCCTCTACTGCTTCCACCTGGTGCATAGTGAGGTGCCATTGGCAAGAAACAAAAACCATAAAATGGAAATTGTGATTTTATGTTTTAATGTTTTATATTTTTTATGTGTAGTAACAAGACTTAAATGTTTTCATGCAGATGTCGGAGTAGCGCGACCTGGGGGATCCTTCCCACTAGACAGGAAAGCCAAAGATTGTTTTGTTCCATAGGGAGATGATGTGATGGGGGAGCTAGAGGACAACCTCAAGAGGTTAACTCTAGACATACCATATGCCTTGATCGACGAACTCCCACTGACGTACCAGAGGCCCACTGCAGGAGTACCAAGTGAATTCAGTAGACTGCTACGTCGAGTAGCCCAACAGGTCATGTGATACCACGAGCATCACTAGATGATAGGCCACATGATGTATTACTGAAAGCTAATAGATAGCTTCAGGATTTTTGTATGATGATATTTTTATTGAAATCCTGAGCACTTCAGATGAGGTCTCGTGACTTATTTTTTGTAAAACATTATATATATATATATATATATATATATATACAAACTTCTACTTTTGGTGTTTATGCATCTCAAATGGAAAATGTATTTACATGAGTTTTATGTGTCTTTTACAATTTATTTACAGTGAACCATGTTTGATTTCTATGTCATGAATGGGCAATATGCCAGTCTAGGATGTAATTTTCCAATGAATCGGAAACTACATTGTCTTCCCTAGGGATATCCCTATAGGTAATAGATTCAAATTCCCTCTCCAATAAACATACCCTCCGGAAGAGACGGAGAAGCACAGGATTCTTGATAGTATAGACATGGTTTAAATGACAAAGCACTAGTTGTGAGTCCATCAAAACTACCAAGTTACGAACATCTTGGGAGGCAACTTCATTCAGAAGACCTATGACTGCTTGATACTCAACGATATTGTTGGTAGAGGGACCAATACAAACCGCTTTTGAACTGACCAAATCGTAAGCTGTGGAATAGAGAACCCCAATAGCTGAGGCAAGATTCAATGTGTGGCGGTAAGCACCATTAGTGAAGCCGTAGAAATTCATATGCCTTGCACGACCAAAACATGGTATAAACAGCTATGGACACCAAACTCAAAACCATATTGAAAATACTTAAGCACACTAAACAGTCAAGCAATATACATATATACAAATTACTATACAATAAATATCTAGGCATAGTACCTCTTTAGGTACAACCCATTGCGAGGTTTTCCTAAGGGGATTCCATCATAGTCCACAAGCTCATAGGCCCATTTCTCTAGAATTTTGGAAATAACGAAAGGACCGTACCACATGGATTTGAACTTCCCTTTCCCTAGTTTGTCATGTCTCTGATCATAGGTTAAAACTAGGTCACCTTCATTAAAGGCACAAGGTTGGACAAACTTGTCATACTGCACCTTAACGCGTTTCTTGTGTGCCTCATTGGCTAAGGAAGCATCTCTTTTAGTTTAGTCAAGGTTGTTCAAGTAGAGAAATCTTTCTTCCTCTGCGGAAGTGTCTAAAAGAAGCTCAACGACAAGTTTCAAGGATGGAATTTGACAATGAATAGGCAAGAGCAGAGAAAAGAATATGGTGTAAAACCAGTAGTTGTTTTTACCAAAGTCCTGTAAGCCCAAAGAGCGGAGAAAAGAATATGGTGCCAGTTGGATTTATGGTCTCCAACCATCCGACACAGCATTGTTTTCAAAACTTTGTTAATGCCCTCAACTTGACCATTAGCTTGCGGATAATAGGGCGTTGAGTTTTCATGATGAAAACCTAGCTTGGCACTTAATTCCTCCATCATTTGATTGCAGAAATGTGATCTGTGATCCATAACTATGGGCTGCAGGACTCCGAATCTTGATATCACATGATTGAATAAGAAGAGAGAGACAATCTTACCATCGTCTACATATGTAGGCATAGCCTCAACCCATTTCAGAAAAAAATCAACGGCTACGATGATGTAACCATGCCCCCCGGCTGAGGTAGTCTTACAATGCATGTAATCGATTCCCCATTTGGTGAAAGGGCCAACGACAATGACAGGGTGTAACGGAGCAAGGTGGGTGCCCTTTTTAGGATAGAAATGTTGGCAAGGTGGGAATTTCTTAACAGCCTCATGACAATCTTTAAATATTGAAGGCCAGAAATAGTCGACGCGAAGGATTTTCTGGGCTGTAGCCATCCCAGATAGATGACCGCCACATGCTCTAGAGTGGTAGTCATTCAAAAATTGTTCAGCTTCATTGTGGGTAAGGCATCGCTGGAGAACAGAATCGTAACCACGTCTATACAAAGTGTCATTCAAGATGAGGTAGTATTTTGCGTGGTGACAGATGACAGATACGGCGGCGATCGTCATGGGATAGAGTGGGATGAAATATTTGTGTCTGGAGATAAATGAGCAAATATCCATACCATGGGTCAGTAGTACTTATCATGAACAGGAATTCATCCTGGAATGAATCACTGAGCTCAAATTTCGTCGAAGCATTTGGAAGATCACACATGAGCTCAGCAGAAACCAAGGATTTATTTGACATAGCTTTGGCAAATTCCAGATCAAACTATTGTTGGATGACTATCCACCAAGAATATTTGCCCCCGAGCACTTGACGAGTTATGATATAATACATAGGGTTTTGGTCTGCCAAAATGGTGGTTGTGTGGAGCAAAATGTAGTGACGAAATTTCTGTACAGCAATGATCGTGGCCAATGCTAATTTCTACATGCGTGAGTATCGAGTTTCAGAATCCATGTGATTCTTACTAGCATAATAGATCACGTGCTTCTGAACATTGGGATTCTCCTGCACAAATACCATAGAGATGGTAGTAGTGGAGGCAGAAATGTATAAGAGAAAATCCTTTGAATAATCTGGGGGGTGTATCACAGGTGAGTGAGTCAAAGAGTTTTTGAGATTATCAAAGGCCCATTGGGCTTGGTCATCCCAAAAGAACGAAGTGTCCTTCTTAAGGAGACGCATATAACCGTATGTTTTCTCTACAAAATTTCAAAGGGAATGGCAGAGGAAGTTTTCCTTCCCTTGCAAACTTTAGAGTTCTAGAAGGTTGGTTGGGTCTAGTAGGGCTAAAATAGCGGCAATTTTCAATGGATATATATGGATTCCATCCTTAGAAACCACAAAACCTAATAGGTGTCTCGTCTCAATGCAGAAAACACATTTATGGGGATTGAGTTGTATGTTATAATGACGGAATCTCAGGAAAATGTCTCTAAGATGACCAGGGTGGTCCTCCCGTCGCTGTGAATGAGTTGGGAGGTCGTCAAGGTACGGTTCTACAATATGTTTTATATTGTGAAATGCATAGGACATAACACGCTAAAAAGTGGCTCCAGCTTTTTTCAGGCTGAATGGTAACTTCCTGTATGCAAAGGTTCCCCATGGGAAAATAAATGTTGTCTTGTGCTGATCGACAGGTAAAATCTCAATCTGGTTATAGCCCGAAAAGCCATCCATAAACGAGAAGACAACACATCCGGCATAGTTGTCGATAATCTGGTCGATATACGGAGTGGGAAAGTTTTCTTTGGGACAAGCTTTGTTCAAATATCTGAAATAGATGCATACTCTAATGGTGACCTACTTTTTATTAATAGGGATGGTGTTTGATACCCATTCTATCAGGGGTACAAGATAAATAAACCCTACTTTTAGAAGCTTTTCTATTTCAGCTTTGACAACTGCAACTTCCCGTGGATGGATATGTCTCAGTTTTTTCCTGACAGGTTTTGAAATGGGATAGGTTTTTATTTCATGAACCATAATGGATGGGTCTATCCCAGGCATTTCTTCGTAGGACTAAGAAAATACATCTCGAAATTCTTTGAAAAGTGCTCTATATTTTTCAGATTCTTCTGTTGATCAGTTCTTCCCAATGTGAACATGCTCAAGGGTGCCAGGTTTGACTGATATGTCAATTGGATTTGTTTGAGTAATGTTGCATAGGTTTCCTTCAAAATTTGTGTTTTGCAACAATATAGGAGTTTGAGGGGTTTTTACAATATCGGTAGTAAAAAGGGATGCAAAATCATGGTCTACCGAATTGGTATTGGGGAGGAATGAGGATCTATGGTGATGATCCTCCCATATAGATCCATTCGTACTCATGATCTCCCTAATGGATTCATCAGAAGGAAAAGTATGGGAGAGGTAATCCAGAGTAGGAAGAGAGGGTTCTAACCAGTAGGGGAAGTGGTAAGGGTCCGAAGCCACTAGATGAAGGTCATCAGTGTGGTCATCGGAAAGGATTTGAATAATGTTGTACATTGCTTCATGCAAACTCAACGAGGTGGACTCAACAATTTTTTTTCCCTTTGGATCATAATCAAGCGAAGAAATCATATTTACTGTCACCATTTCTGTGTTAGGAAGGTTTGACGGAAAAATCCCCATAAGGGAATAATCCTTCAGCATGTTTACCCCAATCGACTAGTAAGGAGGAGGGGACTGGCCTAAAATAGGGATGTTATTAGCCATAGGGGTTGTAACTTTCGACATACAGAAATTGATCTTATCAATGGTTACAATCCTCCCT
Organism: Pseudotsuga menziesii; assembly: GCA_001517045.1. Lineage (NCBI taxonomy): Eukaryota > Viridiplantae > Streptophyta > Pinopsida > Pinales > Pinaceae > Pseudotsuga > Pseudotsuga menziesii. The sequence continues at coordinate 28,070 of LPNX010436747.1, read as the reverse complement.
AGATGCAGAAACTGGATGGTTCAAAATACCATCGAAGCAACAACAGTCATGGCGTAAAACCAATTTCTTCCTAATAGGAGGTTGTAGTCTAGCGGGGCATCTACTACTTCCACTTGAATGGAAACGAGTTTTCCCCCAAGCTCGACTGAAAGGGCTGGTATGAGACCATGGGGCTAGAAACTTCGTCCATCAAAGGCTTTCAGAGTCTTTGGTGATGTTACAAGCTTGGGAGAGCCAATAGCTTTCCAACAAGAGAGGGACAAAATTGAAGTTGAATCTCCTTCATCTAGGGCAGTTCTAAAGACCTTTTTCCTGACTACTTTCGTTATGATTCGGAAAGCGAGTTTGTGAGGTATCATAGACTTATAGTTATCGACATTAAAGTGAATGAAATTAGTGTTGTCTGGGTCTAAATATCCTAACGCCGCGAATAAGTTTTTGCGTTGCATTGGGCAACTTTGGAGTACTTCCAAGGTAGACATTGCACATGGTGCCTGAGCGAGATCTTCGACTACATTATAAAACTGGGTAGCTTGGGAATTAGGGTTAAATACAACCTTCCTAAGAACACTCTTGGGTGGACACAAAACCATGTCGAGATTAGGTTTCTCGATGGTCAGGGGACTAGTAAACGAGGACTCGGGAGAACCAGTAGAGGGAGCTTTTCCTGAAGAAGAATTGTCTTCTTTCTTGTCTGTGGTTTTTTCATAACTCTGACTTCAAGTTTGTAAATTAATAGTGTCTGAGGACATCATGTGAATTTCCTCTGAAGAACTAGAATTTCCCTGATTAGACATGTAGTCTATCAGCTATTGTTGAGAGGAAAAAGGATCTGTGAGAACTGCTAGCACGAGATTAGTGTTTAGAAATTGGTTAATTTCTTCACAACGGGGGCACTCCTTCGTGAAGAAAATAAGTTGAGATGAAAATTAAGCCTTACTAGCTGAGTTAAAAGCTGAGAAAACAAAAGAATGTTGGAAATCAAACCATTTTCTTAAAGGTCGAGGGCAGACTGGACACCGTTTCTTGAGCCGAGACAGAAGCAGTGCATGGGGGGACCGCATCAGGCTGAATGGGAGGATTGGAGCTCTTGTGCACTTTTCCCCTCCTGCCACACTGAGAACGCGGTCGTGCAAATTCCTCAGATCCTTTACCCGCAGCGTAGAACGAGACCCCAAGCCTAGAGGCTATGATGTCCACCTTCTGGTGGATCAGGTGGCACTCCCCATTGTGAGATTTCCAGGCTTTCTTAGGTTCCTTGTCCCCTTCTTGTTTGACTTCCCATTCCATGTAAGAGTGACCGACCATCTTCATATTGACCCAATATTGCATCAGGAGGCAATCATAGGCAGTCGCGCGACCAGCAGTGGATCCTGGGTCTAGAACCCATTCCGCCACCTCATGGTGAAGGTCCTCCTTGGGCATATTTTTGACTATATGCCATAGGTCCTTGACCCTTTCCTCCACTTCCAGGCGAATGTTCAGAGGTATATGATCTTTGAAGTATTCAACCTCTTCCCAGGCTTGGAGTTGCGCCCTCATGGCCTTGCGGGGATTCTTAATGTTACCGTGCTCGGCTGAGGAATCACCAAGGGACTTACCCTTGTCCATCAAACATTTCGGAGCCATTTTCCAAAGGAGGGGGGGAGGGGAAAGAACAAAGGAAAAGGAGGATATAGTGACCCACAGACAAGCGAAGAGGAGGGGCCACGAGGAAAACTAGAGAGACCGAAAGACTGAGAGCGTGCTAGAGCGATGGAAGTGGGGAGATCGGAGGGGGAAAAAAAAAAAAGGAAAATGAGGTATAATTTCCTATCCATGGTTGTACCTTGAAAACGTCATGGCGATGATGCAGATGACCTGCCTCGTACTCTTTCCCATGGTAAATCCTCTACCAAAAATAAATGCCCAGTCGATTCAGTCGTCACACCATGCCCCGTCCGTCCTTTCACGTCCTATACCAACGAGAAATATAATGACCAAGGACAGCCCCCGTTGGATCCACTCATTTTCCAAACTAAATTGGCCAAGCATATTAATGGAGTCCTGTCGTGATGTGATCGCGTCGTCTGTCACCATTCGCCACCGCATCACTTGTGCATGCCATCTGTGTCCCTCCCTCGAAATCTTGAGCTACCACCTATCTGCATTGTTGGGCCCAAGCTTCGGCTTCAAAATTCTTGAGAGGGCCCCATCGATGAGCCAAGTCACCGTCCACACCCGCATTAGCAAGGAGGTCCGCTGCCTTGTTGGTGTCCCTTCTGATGTGACTGAAAGAGACAACTGAATGAGCGAGGAGAAAATCATGGAGGGAGTCGAGGTGACTAGCGAGCCTCCAGCTGGTGGAAACTTTTCCACTCACTTGGCCATTTTCTAAGCATTTCTCCACCTGGATCATGATGTTGGAGTCTCCCTCAATTAGAGAGGGGAAGCAACCACCATGAACCAGGAATTCTAGGCCTTGAATCAGACCCTCTAGCTCAGTGGAGTTGTTGGTGTCCTGGCCGATGGCTCCCAAGAAGACAAAAAGGATCCGCCCTTGGTAGTCTCTGCATAATCCGCCATAGCACGCATCTCCCGGGTTCCCCCTAGATGCCCCGTCAAAGTTGAGCTTGAAAACCTGAGTGGGTGGTGTTGGGACGCGTACCCTAAGGATTATTAGTTTTGGTATCTCCGCGGTTGTTTGTAAGCGGAGTTATGGGTCAAAATAGTCTTAGGGGTGTCGGGGTAAGTCAAAACCCCTTTTTGTAATAAACCCATGGTTTAAATCCAGGGTTTAGGGTTTTGGGTGCCCATGGTTTGAAGCCATGGTTTTGTAATAACACGATGTATAAATAGGCATTTTTGTAAAGAAGAAAGGTTAGGTTTTATGATGTAAGAAAGACTAAGGCGAAGTTAAGGATGATTGTGTAAGAAAAGGTTAAGTCCCAGCTGTGTGCGTGGATGAACTCTGCAGCTGTGTGTGCAGAGGCCTGCTGCTGTGTGCACGGCTGTTAAGGAATGAAGGGATCTGCAGCTGAGTGCGCAGATCAAACTGTGGTTTTGTAGCAAGTTGAATAAAACGCAGTTTGTGGATGTAGCCCCTACACTGGGGGTGAACCACGTTATATTTGGTGTTGTGGTTTCTTGTGTTGTTTCTATTTCTGTTGTCTTTTATGCATTAATAACTGTATACATTTGATAACTTAGATCACTGCTAATAACAAGCTTCGCTGTGAATTCCCTGTAGTGGGTTAAGCAAGTCACGGTTGTTTATCTATCTGCGAAGTTGTATGAAAGTGAATGACACAGCTGTGTAATTATTGATTAATAAGTTAGTAAAGGCTAAGGTACAGTAATATCCCTCTCTGCTTGCAGAAACCTGATTCTGCGGCACCCCATTGTTGTTTCGGGTGAGACTACAACCTGTGCGCAGGTTGTTGCCGAAAGGGCCAACACAGTGGGTCTTTTGTTGGTGCGACATAAAGGATTAAACCCGGGTCTGCCCTATTGCCCAACAAATTGGTTCTGTTGCCGGTTGAACTCAGTATCTGCTCAAGAGGGGTTTACGTCGTACCTCGAGGGCTATGTTCTGGAGGCCCTCTATGACGGAAATCAGTGATTGGTTTGCTGAGACTTATCTACAATTCGCACAATAAGAGAACACAAATTCGCGTTGTAGCGCACGTGACGTTTTCCACAGGTATGTTTTTTGTGATGCTTGTTAAATTTTTTTTAGTAGTATCCACATAAAGTTGCACCAGTGGTTGTCTAGGTTAACAGAAAGAAGGACGAACTGCCAAGCTCGACGGGTTCTCACGTGGACCCCCACAAGGGTCAATCTTGTGCAACACGTGAACAATGAGGTATCCCGCGCTGTTGATTTCTGGACGACGTGCACATTGGAAGCTTTCGTAACAGAGTTTGCCATTAACAGAAGTACCTCCTTTAGCGAAGCTGAACAGAAGTTCTTCAAAGGTCTCCGTGGTAAGTTTTTGAATTCATTAAGCTTGCAGATTAAAATACTATTGGCTGAAAAGGGTATATTGTGGTTTGAATCAGACTGCTAGCTTTGTAGTACTAACATATGTTTGCAAGTGATAATACCTTCGACGAGCAAAGTGATTTGCTGCAATGTGGAAAACGGTACAAAAGAGATTTTGAATCCTATTCCTTAGGTCAGGCTACCGCGTCTTCCCATGTGAATTCTGAAGATTCAGGCTCTGAGGAAATCCCTTCGCTTGGAAACCCCCCTGTCACCCCGCAGCGAAGCCCTGTTACCCCTGAAATTTCATCGCAGTCTGACAGTCAACCAAGTCCAAGTATTCCGGCCACAGGCCAGTCTGTCCCTGTAACTCCCTCCCCATCAACGTCCTGCCCCCCTCCCAGAACCGCCATGGCCCACCTCGTTGATGACATTAAGCTCCCCATCTTCAAAGGCACGGGATCAGAGGACCCCGAACAGTTCTGGTTTTTGTGTGAAGCAGTATGGAATGCGAAGAAAATTGCAGACCCAAATGTGAGAGTCGTGCAACTCATTACTTCTTTCCGGGATAGGGCTTTGACCTGGTTCATGAATTTCTCCAGTACTCAGAGCCCTACGCTAGATGAGATTAAGGCAGCAATAACCAAAGAATTTAAAAATCCTAAATCGGAATCACAGAGCATCACCGAACTCAAAGAGATTCAACAGCGGCACGGTGAATCCATGTGGGACTTTGACCAGAGATTCAAAGTTCTCCTAGACCAAGTCATCTTTACCATTAGTCCTGCGCAGCACAAGGAATGGTTTATCGCAGCATTATTACCCCATATCCGAACTCCACTCATGCAACAAAAGGTTGCTGACCAGCAAGAAGCTCTGGAAATTGTAATGAAGCTAGAAACCGCCCCCGTCGAAGATGATTCCGGTCTTGCTCAAATCCAAGCGCAGCTAGCAGCCATGGCCCTGGAGCTCCGCGATATGAAGAAGGCTAAAACCAGTCGAGAGGAGGTCTGGTGTACACAATGCCGGACAGAAGGTCACGATAGGGACCAATGCCCTAGGGTCCGACCCTACTTAAATACGGGTGCGCCCAACCAATTCAATCCCGGTGTTCTATATTGTGAGATTTGTCGAACCACTGGCCAACATCGCCCTGAAAACTGCCATCTTCTTCAGTGATATGTTCAAATTCCCAAGAACCCCTACTGCAAGTTCTATAAGTCAGTAGGGCATAATGAAGAAGACTGTCGTAGCTATGACCTCATGCGAGAGCACATCTCTGATGTCTACCGAGTGCAAAATGGAGTCCAGAATAATGACGGCTATGGTTACCGCGGCGGTGCCTCTGGAAGATGGGCCTTTGGAGGTCGCGGTCGTGGTGACATACCCGGGAGAGGTCGAGGATAGGTGGTGTGTTACAATTGTAACCAAGCTGGCCATTTGGCTCATGACTGTCGGAACCCCACCACAACCTGTCGATATTGCCGCGCAGTCGACCATGTGATTAAACAGTGTCCCCAGCTCATAGCAAAGATTCAGGAAAACAACAGTGGCCCTACCCAGACTATTCAGTTGATTTCAGTTGAGCAGAGACCGACTGTAGCCATCAATGTGGTCACCCGGAGTGGCGCCAGGACGCAAATTCATCCTTCGCAGAAACAACCTGCCGAGGTGTGCACGCGTAAGGCCTCCGCGCAAGTCCCAGCACTTAATACTGCGCCAGACAAAGCACTAGTCAAGGCGGCTCCGGGCGATATTGTTGACCCTCGCACACCCACCGTACCTGCACAACAACCTCAGCAGGCCTCACAGCCGCAAGATGATTCGCCGGATAAAGTAAGTACACTCTCCTCCTTTTTACAGAGTTGTATGAAACTCTTGAGTAATCAGAATGCTTTAAAAGAGCTGCAAAAATTTCTTGCTGTCACAGACCCTCAGAGAGGAGTTGATCAGGAGAAAATTGTTATTCGTGTCCGAAGAATGGGGAGGGAAATGAGATTGAATGTTCAGATAGGGGAATATGATATGATTGATGTCATCTTGGATCTTGGATCAGAAGTTAATGTCCTACCCAAGCAGGCTTGGGGACAAATGGGAAAACCTTCCCTAGATTGGTCACCTATACAATTGAGATTAGCTAACCAGCAAAAGATTGTGCCCCTAGGGAGACTTCTTAGTGTTCCCATAGATCTTGATGGGGTAAGCACTCTAGCGGATTTTGAAGTTATCGAGATCATTGATGACAGCAACCCTTATCCAGCCTTGTTGGGAATCGAGTGGGCCATGGCAAATGCTGCAATCATCAACCTTAAGAGGAGACAGATGACCTTCGAAGGAAATGGTCTGCAAGTTATCATACCCCTCGACCCATCCCAAGGAGAACGATATACCGAACCAATCAGAGATGAAGGGGAGCAGGATACTCTAGACCACATCTACAACATTACAGCCCATGAAGCATACTATGTCGAGCCTGATGCCAACGGCATACTAGATTGGAAATGTGAAAGCTCCTGCATGTCTGATTCAGACGATGGTCTAGAGAATTGGCAGAATCGACTATACGAGCTACATGGCCATAGGTGCGCGCAACTCACCAAGTCTCTTAGATACTTTAGTGCGCAGCCCAGAGAGTTGCCTACCTATGTTGGGTTAACCGACCCTAGAGAATTTATTGTACAAGAAACCCCGTCCCAAAGAATGCAGACTTTGGAGACAGCATTAGGGGCTACAGCCACAGGGCGGACTGATAACAACAAGACTACTCCCAGTTGGGCAGCCAGCCAGAAATTTCTGCGCCTTAGCTTCATAACCCAAGTCCAAGTAGCGCGACGTACGTTCATTGGGCAGAATAGCCCTCAGACACATTGGAGGCACAGTTATGCAGCATGGGACACCATCCCTCGCGAAGAGTGGGTGCATAAGTTCGTACACACCTTCGAACCTCTAGCACAAAAATGGTATATGGAGGCTACGCTCCGACATGGAATTGAATACCAAACTAAGGGGCAGAACCAAGAAGCCAGCACATCAAACCTAACAGTCCTGTCGACGGCATTCCCAAGACGGGTCGATGGGCAATACTGTGCCGAGGATGCTGGTTGTCACGAAGCTCACACTCAGATTCTGCCGAAGTCCACAAACACAGGGAGGCTTAAAATCCGACCGTTGGGAAGCAGCCAATTTGGAGGCGGTAGTGTTTTAATTGCCTTAAATGCCTGTACTAAGGCCAGTATCAGAAATTGAGCTCCACTCGGACAAGATTTTCGTCAGATTTGGTGCCTTCAATGTACCGTCCTGCCCGATTTGATTGATGGCGTGTATAAGAAGCTGCCTAAGTTAGGGAAAATTGCATTCTGCATTTCTTCAAGATTTTCGAGTGAACCCATGACAACAGAACGAGAGATTGACGATTTGGTCAGATAATTCGAGCAAGAGGGTCTGATAAGCTGCTCTAATCGGCTGCCTACCCTTGCTCCCTGTGAAGAAGCTCCCCCAGCACCACCACGGTCGATGCAGACACGGTCTGCCCGGAAAAAGATCAGAACTGAAGTTCGCTCCAAGCGAAACCAAGACCGACAGAGGAAAACAGGGAAAACACCAGCAGATCATCCTATGGATCCCACCGGTTCAGCACAGGTCCCGAACGGGGGTAGGGAGAATATTTCACCACCGCGGCCACCATATCTACAACCTGTTCGCCCAGGTGCAACGTTACCCCGTTGAACAAAGCAGTTCACGTTAACCACACCCTCGCTGCCACAAGGAGTTCAGCTGATCGGAAGCATGACAAGGAAGATCGATCGGCTGAAGTACAGTGATCATGACACAAATGACCATGGCAAGTTTCCACAGTTTGAACCAGTAGAATACTTACAGCACGTCAAGTACCCAGATCATAAGGTCACACTACTGGAAGTGCAAACATGGGCTGCAGGCCTGGACAGAGCTGGCCTACTCAAGATGCTTGATATTCCCCATTTTGATCGCGGCATACATGTGACCGTAGTGACCAAACAGTTGCTAGCGTTAGTGCATGACGGCTATTTATGGATAGGGGACCAGCAAATTCCTATTGACGCCGCGCTCATCCATAGGATCACAGGTTTACCAATGGCAGGACCTGATCCGGGAACTGAATTTCCGTCCAAACATGACGATATAAAGCTCGCGCAAACTATGAAAGAGCGGTTTGGTATGACAAAGGGGAAACGTGGATATCACACTTCCACAATCTAGGAACATCCCATTCGATTTGCAGCTGAACTCCTAGCCTGTAAACTCATACGGAAATGTAGGCCAACTGAAGTACCTGCTCCGGTTATCCGGATTGCCATGAACTGCGCTGAGGGGTATACTTATAATTGGGCCGCATATCTTGCGAAGGAGTTCTTGGAGGATGCCTACGATGCACAGTAAAAAGGTAGACCTTTTCATTATTCCTGGCTTTTAATACTTATTGCATTAGTTGGGTGGAAGGAACCCACTGAAGCCCAGTTTGTAGAGTTAAACCCAGGCATGCCAGGGGCAGCGAGGTACGCCTCCCTATGGATATCCTCAGATAAGGTATCTCAGCAAATGACGAACACTGTGTTCATCTTTTATGCCATGAGTATCCACTATGAGATTGTGCGAACACCACGGCTTACCAATGAGGTGTTCTCTAAATACGAGGGCGCCGCGCACTTCAGTGCCGATATGCATCATGTTTTCATTCAAGCCCGTGGAGATCCACAACAGCAATGCTTTAAATTACCATATGTAGTCACCGAACCAGATATCATGGGTATAATTCAGCACTGGCCAACTAACTGGCTAAAAGATATAGGAAAAAAACCCTCTATTCCAGTTCCTCCAGCTACCAATATTGGCGCAGGTACCAGTCAGGTGCAGCAGCAAAGCCCGTTGGAAGATAGTGAAGATCTAAGTGATTCGCAGATGGATGTTGACGGCCAGGGAGGAGACGACGGACAAGACGAATAGGATGAGGATTCGATCAAGACCATATCAGATCCTAACCCGGCAATGAAGCGCAAGTCACCAGAAGTAGCAGAGGTAACCAAGGCACAGTCTCGCAAAAAGTCAAAAGCGTCGAAGGACAAATATATTGAAGAAGAAACCACGATAACACTGGATGCGCAGGAGCAAGATCTAGAACAGTCCACGGGAACGCTTACTAAAAAATGGTCAGAATTTGCAAAAATGCATCTTGCTGGGCTCTCAGGTATAGCAAACAAGGTTTCGGAGCTAAAGGAATTAGCAGCAAAATTAGCACACAGTACTGCGACAAGTAGCACTACAGCACCTACGCAGTAGGATATTAGGCAATGGCCACCTAGAGATCACCAAGGACAGGTATCAAGCGCAGCTCTGATACCGCCTGATACAGATTCCCGGCCCCAGACGAGTATGACCGTAGGGTCGATTATACAAAGATGTCCATGTCAGAACTGCACCTCTGCCAGCTCGCTATTACAAAGGAGATCCATGCACAGGACCAATTGTCCCAACTTCAATTAGAAGACACCATCAAACAAAACAAAATCTTTGCAGCACGCCTAGAAGCAGTAGCACAACAGAAGAAGGAGGCTGAACATAAAACAACTACGCTGATGCAAGCACTGGACGAGGCATGTCGGAGTCTTTCTGACTGCGACATACAGGGAGCAGAGGAACCAGAGCAGAGAATCGCTAAAATGAGAGACTATGCCCAGCAGTCTCGCAGCGAGATTGAAAGGATGAAGAAAGAACACCAGAACCAGATCGCAGAACTTCAACTGCGCATCCCTCCCGAGACTCCACCAGAGATCCGAGAATAGCGCCATCAGGACATCAAGGCTTCAGCAGCAAAAATATCAGATAATGTGGCCAGCGTCGCAAAACTAATGGAAGATAGCATAGAAGCATGGGAGAACCTACAGGACCATCCAGATGTAGGTAAGATCCAGGAAACCATCAAGTTGCGCCAGGATGAATTAGATGCAGTCAGAGTAGAAATCAAGACGCTGCCACCTATGCAGAAGATGGCTAAAGTGAAGTGCAGCAAGGAACTTCAGCAGGAAATCGAGTCCTACAGGACGAAGGTAACACTAATGGAGAATGCGTTACAACCCCTAGTTGATGAAGCATTATAATTGAGCAATACTGCAGAGAGCCAGCTCAAACTTTTGAAGACCTATGACACTTTTGCGCAGGAATGGGCTGATACAGAATCATCTTTAGTGTTACAGGAATTGGTGGAAAAGCAGAAAGTCGCTGATGATATACTACACAATCTCACCAGTCGCTTCCAGACTCTTGCGCAGAATATTCTCCCACCAGAACCCTCGCAGAGTGTCCCGAGACGGGCCACTAGTGAGTCTTAGGGGCCTGTTGGGACGCGTACCCTAAGGATTATTAGTTTTGGTAACTCCGCGGTTGTTTGTAAGCGGAGTTATGGGTCAAAATAGTCTTAGGAGTGTCGGGGTAAGTCAAAACCCCTTTTTGTAATAAACCCATGGTTTAAATCCAGGGTGTAGGGTTTTGGGTGCCCATGGTTTGAAGCCATGGTTTTGTAATAACACGATGTATAAATAGGAATTTTTGTAAAGAAGAAAGGTTAGGTTTTATGATGTAAGAAAGACTAAGGCGAAGTTAAGGTTGATTGTGTAAGAAAAGGTTAAGTCCCAGTTGTGTGCATGGATGACCTCTGCAGCTGTGTGCGCAGAGGGTTTTTGTAAGAAGATTGAGAAAGATCTGCAGTTGTGTGCACAGAGGCCTGCTGCTGTGTGCGCGGTTGTTAAGGACTGAAGGGATCTGCAGCTGAGTGCGCAGATCAAACTATGGTTTTGTAGCAAGTTGAATAAAACACAGTTTGTGGACATAGCCCCTACATTGGGGGTGAATCACGTTATATTTGGTGTTGTGGTTTCTTTTGTTGTTTCTATTTCTGTTGTCTTTTATGCATTAATAACTATATACATTTGATAACTTAGATCACTGCTAATAACAAGCTTCGTTGTGAATTCCCTGTAGTGGGTTAAGCAAGTCACGGTTGTTTATCTATCTACGAAGTTGTATGAAAGTGAATGACACAGCTGTGTAATTATTGATTAATAAGTTAGTAAAGGCTAAGGTACAGTAATATCCCTCTCTGCTTGCATAAACCTGATTCTGCGGCACCCCATTGTTGTTTCGGGTGAGACTGCAACCTGTGCGCAGGTTGTTGCCGAAAGGGCCAACACAGTGGGTCTTTTGTTGGTGCGACATAAAGGATTAAACCTGGGTCTGCCCTATTGCCCAACAGGTGGAGCCGACCAAAAATTTGGGATGGAAGTTTTAATGATCTTGTCGCGCCAATAGAACCTTACCATCTGATTTTTGTCGATCCCCCAAAATTCCATGATGTGATTTTTGTCCGCTGGGATAAGCTTGTCCTCGTCGTGCCATTGCATTATTCTAATGGAGGAGAGGAGGTTGTCCTTCACCGTTTGTCAAACCTTCTTAATGATGTTGCTCTTGTCTCGAAATATTCTCCCATTCCTTTTTTTCCATAGGCACCACATGGTCATTCCCGGTAAGGCATTCCATATATTCCTAATGATTCTATTTTTGAATTCTTTATGATTCCATTCAATCAGGGATCTAGCCGCCTGAGCTCTTTTCCTATCACTTCTTTGGAATCCAATGGCCCCCTTGTCCAAGATGGCTGCAGCAAAAGAGAAGCAATTGAGAAGGTGGCTCGTGGTTTCTTTCGCTTGGGAGCACATGCAGCATTGAGATGGTACTTGGACACCTCGCTTCCGGAGATTCTCACAGGTGAGGATACATCCCTTGACCGCTAGCTAGGCAAAGAGGCCTACCTTGGGCCATCGATTCAGGGTCCAGATCTTCTTACAAATTTCCTCTTCCCCTATCCGATTTTCGATTTGGATGTTGTATGCTTCCTTGATGCTAAACATCCCCCTGACAGTGTGTCCCCATCTCAGAATGCCTGGTCCCTCCTTGAGCCTAATGAATCAATTGAGAATTTCCTCCTGAAAAGCCTCCCAGTTCGCCATATCCATTTGATCAGGTTTTTTTATGAAGTTCCAACACCTTCTCCCATTAATATTTATGTCTTTCCATAAGTGGTACACTTGTATCCTGCCAGCTGCCATAGCATTTTCCTGAATAGGGGGGCATCTTGGGTTATATCCAAGCCATGGGAACTGGTTCCATGAATCCTACCAGAATTTGGCGTTCCTACCTTCCCGAATTTCCCAAAAACTATGACGTTGCACCAGGTTCCAACCTCCTTTGGCCTTTGACCATATGGGGGATCCCAAATAATATTCGTTGTAACAAATTAACTAGGAGAGAGGCCTTCCTCGATCATATTTGATGTGCCATAGTCTATCTCATGGTTCGGATGTGTGAGTTACCCATCTCCACCAGACTTTCGCACCTTGGAATTCAGCCATAATTTTCGGATCTCTTACTCCAAGACCCCCCATCATCTTGGGTTGACATATGCTATCCCAGTTAACCAGAGCAAATTTTTCCTTTTCCGCTCGACCTCCCCATAGAAAATTACATTGAAGGCTTCGGATTTCATGGAGGATAGACTTGGGGGTGGAGAGGACTGAGAACAGGTATATGGGAATAGCCTGTAACACCGATTTGATCAGGATAAGACTACTAGGGAGGTTAAAAGGTCTTAAGGTCCAGCTTGAGAGCTTCTGTTTCATTCTATCTAGGAGTTCAAGCCAGGAAGTTCTTTTCAACTTTTTCGGACCTAGGGGAATGCCTAGGTATTTTGAAGGGAAGGATCCATTCGCAAAACCCAGGATGAGGATGATGTTTGTCTGGGTAGCTGGGGCAATATTAAGGAAGAAAACTTGGGATTTGGTCGGGTTTACAGCTAGGCCCGAGGCCTTGGAAAAGAGAGACATGCTTTTTTTGAAGCTTCTCATTTCTTGGACTAAAGGGTGCCCCATAAGCATGGTGTCATCAACGAATTGTTGCTGGGTCTGCGGGTCCATGTTGTCCTGAAGTCAAAGGCCTCTCAGCTCCCCATTCTCTACCTGGGTCTGAAGGAGATGGCTCAGACCTTCCGCCATTAGAATGAAGAGGAAGGGGGATAGAGGGTCACCATGTCTAATACCTCTAGACGGTCGAAAGATGCGGGTTGGAGCTCCATTCAAAAGGATACTAAAAAAAGGGGTGGAGATTAGTCCCATAACCCACTCAATCTAGCCTTGGCAAAAACCATAGGCTTCCAGCATTTTGCTAATGAATTGCCAACTTAATTTGTCATAGGCATTTGCTATGTCAAGCTTGATCAACATACCTGGCTACCGAGAGCTTTGGAGGGAGTGAATGAATTCATGCACGAGGATGACCCCGTCAAGGATCTGATGACCTTCCACGAAGCCAAACTGTTCTGAGCAGATCAGGGTAGGGAGGAGGGGCTTCAAACGATTGGCAATCACTTTGGAGATAATATTGTAGATCGCATTACAGAGGGCTATAGGCCTGAACTTGTTCGTACTTTCAACTCCCATTTCCTTGGGGATAAGGGATAAGAAGGTCGCGTTGAAATATTTGAGAACCGCCCTTTTGATTCTAGATTCTTCGACAATTTCCACTACCTCTTCCTTCACCATATCCTAGAAATGGTGGAAAAAATTGGAAGTGAAGCCATGTGAGCCAGGGGATTTTCCCAGTGCCATTTGATTGACCACTTCTTCAACTTCCTACATAGAAACCAGCTTGATGAGCATCTCATTATTTTCCCCAGTGACAGTGGAGGGAATTAAGCGAGTGATATTGGCTATGTCTCTCCCCCTATCATGGTTGTCTTCACTGAGGATATTCGAGAAATGGTTGGAAATCTCCTCTTCAATCTCCCCTCTGCTTTTGATCCGCCTGCCAGCCAATTTTCTAAGTTTTTGGATTCTAGAGTTGCTCATGTTATGGAGCACCTAATTATGAAAGAACTTGGTGTTCTTTTCCCCATCCTACAACCATTTGACCTTGGATTTTTTTTTCCAGTATATCCCTTCCTTCCTTTCTCTTGCCTCCAGTTTTTCCCATAGCTCTTTCTCTTGCCTCCAGTTGTTCCCATAGCTCTTTCTCTTTTTGCTGCATGTCTATGTCCCATCCTTCCTCCATTCCCCTCTGACTGAGGATCTCTAGCTCAGTAGTCATCCTTTTTTATCTTCAAAAATGTTACCAAACTCTTCTTTGTTCCAGGTACGAAATTTGGCCTTGAGAGTCTTGAGTTTCTGCTGAAAACGGTACATGGTTGTACCTATGGGGGGGACCATCTCTTTCCACCACTGATGTACAAGATCTTTGAAGTTCTTGTGTTCCATCCAGAATTGTTCAAATCTGAACGGTATCCTCAGGGTGGAACAAGACCGATCCCAGTTAAGGCTGATAGGCCAATGGTCAAATCCTGCAACAGGGAGGACGTCATCCATGATTTCACCCGTACCGTGGACTATGTTCTCCGAGACCAAGAATCTATCCAAGCAGGAAGCCACCAGATGCTCTCCACCTCATTTGTTGTTCCAAGTATACCGGCCATTTTCGGTTTCCATATCCACAAAGGAGCTTTGGGTCTAGAAATTGCTGAAAGCCTCTTGGTACTTGTCCATAGTTCTTCTTCCTCCCTTCTTTTTTCCAAGGTTGGCAATGAGTTTGAAATCCCCGCCCATAACCCAACCACTCCCTTTCAACTGGTGCTTGGTCCAGTGGAGGAAATCAAGGAAGGCCTGCTTCTCAGGGAAGCTACATGGGCCATAAACATTAACAATTACCCTTCACCCCTGAATCAAGGTGTTGGAAATCAACCATGAGGGAAAACTTATTGGCTCTCTAGTCTGTGAATTCCACCACCTCGGGGCACCAGAAAATTGCAATCCCACCGGATTTCCCAACAGCATCTAGGGCCATGACTTTGCTGCCCTTCCAAATTTTACTTCTGATTTTTTCCATCTCTGCACAACTACATTTAGTTTCTTGGAGGAGAATAATATTAGGGTTTTCCTGCTTAATTTTCTTGTTAAGAGTCCTCAACTTCCTGGGGTTACTACACCCCCTAATATTCCAAGAAATTAGATTCATTGGTAAACTTTGGAGACTTCAGAGAATGCTGCCTTGATCGTTGGGTATTGCCCTGATTCAATGAGTTTAACTCCTACTTCTACAATGCATTTCTTATTTGTTTTTCTCCCTCTACGCTCCTCCTCCTCTGGAGACTTCCTCTTATTTCCTTTTTTTGGATCCGGGTCTATCCCTAGGTTCAGATGTGCCCCGCCCTTGATTATTGCTTCCTATAGGAGATCGATTTGCTGCCTGGGGAAATATCCTTTACCCTTCTTTCCACATTGGGCTTCTATCGCATCTAGATCTAGTTTTCCTCGCTCCATTTCTTCATCCTCTTCTTCAACTATTTCCATCTGTTGGGTTTCCTCTTTCTCCGGGGCACTAGTATCCTTCGTTAGCTGCTCCACTTCCTCCTTGTCCTTGGGCATGTCTTCTTTCGCTTTGTGCCTTAAGACAGCGAACGCATTTTTGGATCTGTTTTCCCTTACCTCTAGGTCTTTTTTGGCCTTTGATGCCCCACTGCCTCTACTTCTTCTTTTGTTCTTTACTTGGGTGAAACCATCATTGTTCATGGCTCCCACCAGCCATTGATTAGCGAAAGCAGCCATCGGGGAAATCTTGGGGCAGTTTCTTCCTAACTAGCCGTACTCATCGCAGTGCCTACATCGGAAGGGGATCTACTCGTAATCTATGGGATAGATCCATTCTTCATCTTCCCAGTTACGGATTATGGCCTCTGGCAGCTCCTTGGAAAGATCCAAGTGGACACGGATTCTAGAAAAGGAAGTATACCTTTGGGCCTTGGTTTGCTCTACAACCTTTATGAATTCACCTAAGGTATTCCCTATGTCCTTCAGGGTGTCCATATCCCAGTATTCCCCTAGAAAAGAGAAGAGACGGATCCAGACATGGGAAACGGTCATGTCTTCAGTTTCTAGGTTGAAGCATTCCTTCCATGAGTGAAAGTAGAGACCCACTGAGAAAAATAAGTAGGGCCCTCCTTCCAGGATATGATCATGGTCCTCCTGGTTGAAGAAAATAATAGTGAAAAATCATTTGGAGTCGAGTTGCAGGTCATAGTGGCCTTTAGGGTTCCACACACTGCTAATCCATTTGACAAGATCCTTTTCCTTGGGCCAGATCCCCACAAACTTCTCGATCATGAATTTCACCTTCCAGAGCTCAATCGTGCCTCTCACCTTCTCGGATTTGATATAGATTGCTGGGATGGTAGGATATTTAGGCAAACATCCCCCCACCCCAGGCTTCCTGTCGTTTGAAGTACCGGCCTGCTTCTCGATCTCAGCTGTTGTAGCGCCATCGCCTATAATGGGACCTGGAGGGCTCGTCTCTGCTATTGAGCAACCAAGGGGGGCCGAGCGGCCCTGAGGACTAGCGCACCCTTGCGTGTAGAGAGCCCCCGAGGTCGGGCGTAGTAGGAAAAAACCCTAAGCGTGATCTGTGTGACCTAGTGGATTTATGTTATAAGACTGTGTATTTTAAAATAGGAAAAGAGACTTGATCTTTGGACCAAAGAATGGTCACGATACTCACTTTGTTCGTTGTTTATGATGATGTTAATTTTAATGGAATGTTTTAGCAATTATCTTGTATTTAAATATGTAGACCTTGGAAGGTCTTTACTCGTGTATTTATCTTAGGAATAATTATAGTTTGTACTTTAATTGATTAGATTCATAATTCCATTCTATAACTGTTAATGTATATTTATAGATAGTATTTTGATTTGTTTATTGTTGATGTCTATATATATTTATATATATAATATAATAGTTAAGTTTGTAGATAATATCTTAGGTTATCTAGGTTGTAAGTTTATACTTATAGGCATATATATAACTTACTTATGGACTAGTTTATGTAATTCTAAAACATGCCTCTACTGACAAATGGAATATGTTAGTAGAGTATAAAGATCAAATGAGCAGATAAATAATAGATATGAAATAAACCTAGTTTGTACTTAACCTCGTTCCATTAGTAAAACTAATACAGAAATTAAAACTAGGGTGCAGAAAACTTGATGAACATTTGTGGAGAAATTAAACTTGCAGAAGTAAACTAATAAATAAACCCGGTATAGAAAATCTCTTATAGCCTAGGGTTAATATTTAAAATGAAAACCCTAGCAGATTTAAACAGATAAACATATACATTGGGTTAGGAAAATGCAATGTAATCATTTACCTAACATAACTAGCATTTATTCTAGAAAGTAGAATAGATAGTCTAGGTTTTCATACATGTAACTTGAAGTTCTGTTAATGGCTGAACCTGCACACTCAAATAACCATCATTAACAATTCAAGGCATATCTGACCTCTTTTTTTTATGACCAAATCACTTGGGAACTACCATGTTCCACCCAACCATGACCCGGAACCATTCCTCGTTTCAATCCGAATCCCCCTGAGTTGGACTCCAACATGCAAGTAGATTAGAGATCCCAAGGTACGGTTTCCTATCTGGTATATCAGGTTTGGATCACTTCTCATTTTTCCTTTCAAGAAAATATTCTCCAAGAATTTTCTTGAGAGCAAAAACAGGCAGAAAATGACTCCTTCAAATGATAGATCAACACCCTAAGCCTTTCCTTGGCTTGAGTCTTTATGGATAGAATTCTCAGTGAAAGGGATAGTTAAATCAAGAAACCTTGGTTTCTTGATCTAACTCTTTTCAATTACTTTGGGTAATTATTAATATTTTTAACTTAGGAACTTTCAATTAGTTCATAATTAGACTTTTGTAGGTTTTGGCCTATTTATTATCTTTTCATAATAAATAATAATGGATGGAGCTTTTCTTTCTTTCTTTCATCATTAATATTATTACTATATTTATTCTTTATACATTCCATGTATATCATACATAATAATATAACACTTGTTAACATTTGTCTTTGGGAATCATATACCATCATCCCTAGACTTAATGACACTTCTTCATTAAGGTCAAGAAAGGTAGAAGGTTAGGTCTACTAGGCTAGGCAACTCTAAACATCCTTACATGTTGGATTTCCCTCGTATAACGTGGCAGCTCTTCAGTATTTTAGGAGAATACAAAAATTCAAAAATTCATTTAATCACGTATAAATAAGTATGATGAGATCAATAATTTTCTCGAGTCGTTTTCACTCAGAAGTTTATTAAATTATTTTCAGTAACCCCTAACGCTTACGAGAGCCCATACTCAATGCTTTAACACGGAGTTACAACCTAGTGCAATTCCAGAGCTCTTCGCTCAACACTAATGCTAGGATATACTTGTACGATACACCTAGGGATACAATGGCCAAGGATCTAATGCTCGAGAGCTTATGCTCAACATCAACATGGATGGCTCCAAGGCTTATGCCCAACACTTCCAATTATCTTTTCATGTGTTCCAGAGCTTCTCGCTCAACACAAATCATCAATCACTCAAGTACTCCAAAGCTCCTTGCTCATCACAAATCATCAATCACTCCAGTGCTCCAGAGCTCCTCGCTCAACATGAATCATCAATCATTCCAGTGCTCCAGAGCTCCTCGCTCAACACAAATCATCAATCACTCCTGTGCTCTAGAGCTTCCCGCTCAACACAAAAAATCTCATCAATCATGTGCTTTAGGGTCCATGCCCAACACAAACAAACACACACACACATATATATATATATAATCAATAATTGGCTTACGCCCAATATATAAAACAAATCATCATGTTCATATGCAAGGGGGTCTTCGACCGAATATATCAAAATAAAATATCAAGTCAACATCATAATCAATAGGCACATGTCTATAAGCATTAGGTCCAAAATTCGGGATATTACATTATCACTCCTTACCAATGTTATTAAAAGGAATTCTTTGAAGGCGAAGTCCATAATTTTAGGTCTTCTTCCTCATTATCATGCCTTTTGGTAAGACAATAAAGAGGATAGTGGGCTGCATGAACACGGAAAACAGTTTCGGCATAGAGGTTATACACATTAATTGTTTTCATTAAATAATTTAAATTCCTAACTCTGACTGTTGATTCACTGAATCACACAACAAACTTTAGAGCCCCGAGCCCTTAATTTCTCACAGGTAAAGCTTTCTCAAATCTAGCCATTAATAAACTTATTTTGGTATGTTGGTTCAATTTAAAAGGTGGATTGTGTTAAATCATTAAGAAAATAGGGAGCAAACAAGAATGAAAATATAACTGGCAGAAAAGGCTCACAAATTTGCTCCATTAATCAATAGTACACAATGGTACATATATAGTACATAATGTATAACTGACCTCTAACGGTATGACCGTTAGGATAGATAACGAACTTAGATTAGAGCTTTCAACATCCCCTCTTAATCTTAAGTTCGATATTACCTGAAAAACTGCCTACTTGACAATCAAATGTGTCAAGCAAATTGAGAGAGTAAAACTCAAAAAGTTCAGCTACTAATGGCTGAAAATCTCTCTGACACAAAAATCTAGTAGAAGTAGTAGGACTTCTACTAAGTTGCATGGTTTCGAGTTGACCAAAAACTAATGGTTTTAAGTTGACCATAAAACTATCAAAGATTTCAAGAGGTGGTTTTGGGATGACCACTAACCAACAGGTGGTTTTAGGATTACCATTAACCATATCAACTAGAAGCTCGAATGCCTTCTGTTGATCACAAAAATTGTATCAAGATCCATGAAAAGTAGACTCTCATGTGTTCTACTTAATTGATGGTTCTAGAAACTTTTAACTTTCACTCTTTCTTTATGGGTGTTGGGTTCAACCAAAAATGCACCCAATTACAATCATTTTTCAATTCAACAATATTTAGTACTCACTAAATGAATAATAGTAAGTACCACAAAACTTGCAGAAACATAGAATGCAAGGATAACAATGTGAACAGAATGCAAGGATAACAATCTGAATAGGTACAAGTTCAGAAAATAGGTGTTGAATTGTTTTTTTTTTCAATTCTAAAAACTCTGTTTTAATTTCTCTACATATTAAAATTTCAGTGGCTTCAATCACATTCCAATCTTAAATTATTTAGGCTTCAATTCAATGAAGCATCATTCTTCCTCTGCAGAGTCACGAGCGGCTACACTCCTTTAGCAGCTCTCCACATGAAAGTGACTGGATGTCTGCTACAATCATACATGATCTCTTGTTTGAATTAACAACACAACTAGGGGATATTTCCCTTGATGTATGGCAGAACTTCTTTAAGTGCTATCGGCTCCTTCATTCAAAAGCTAGTTTCTTATCAGTTGCACAACTTCAAAACGAAGCCAACAGTTAACAATCTATCCAACTATATCACGATTTCAGGTCTGATAAGTCTGATAAATATGCTCAAACTCTTCACTCACAAATTCCCTGGCGACAAGTCATATGGCCGCATCTCACTTAATGAAACCACAATTACTTTCGAGGTTCAAACTTATATCTCTCAATATATGCATTGAACATCTCAGTGATTGGTTTGGCAATTAATAAAAACAAAGGAATAATACATTCTTGTTGTATTTAGCACCCTCTATCCTTTGACCTTAAATGGCACACTAAATAAAATAGAATATACAGAACCTAATATATAAGAAGAACATGTATGGTGTTCAAGTCCATAATCTTCTTAATATATTCAACACAATCTATAACATTTCTTCACTCATAACATTTTTCAACCGTACTCTTCACCTGATTTGCACAACTTATCGGCGTTCTTCTTCATGGATTGAAAAGCATCAATCTTATAAGTCAAGACTTTTGTCTCTTATTCAACTAAACTATTTTGAGATGTAGATTCTCACAGTTTTGATGGCTTCATCAAATCTTAAAAAAAAACAAGAGAGCGCAAACCAAATGGAAATACGAACCATCTCTGACTTTGACTTTCATTCATACAGGAAACTTTTCTTTATTCCATATAAATTGTTCAGCGGCGATCATGGACATTCAACACTGCTCCATATATTCAAAACGCAGTAAATCTTTTATCTTTAACTCATATCACAGCCCTTTGGATCATTCATGCTCTGATACCACTGTTAAATCATCAAGAAAATAGGGAGCAAACAAGAATGAAAATATAACTGGCAGAAAAGGCTCACAAATTTGCTCCATTAATCAATAGTACACAATGGTACATATATAGTACATAATGTATAACTGACCTTTAACGGTATGACCGTTAGGATAGATAACGAACTTAGATTAGAGCTTTCAACAGCAAGATCACCTGTCTACAAAGAGGACACTTGGCACGTTGATTTGCAGCCTTTACCCCTGCGATTGTGGGTACAGAGATGCTGTTGCAGGCACAAGTGTTGCAAAATATATGGCCACACCTTAAAGCCACGGGGTCAAATGCTGTGTCCCGAGAGATAAACATAACTTAATGAGTCCTCTGTCACGTGAAATCTCTACATTTATTGCCATACCTTCAATCCAAGAAGATTCAATGGTTAAAATTTGTGGAAACATGCATAATAGTTCGTCCTGCTAACTTGTAAGTAAACATGCAGAATAGTTGGACGTACTGTTAACTTGTAAGTATATATGCAGGTTCCTTAGAGCTGAAACCCACCAGACAAATCGGGCAGGTGAGATTAAAATCAAGGTTCACTGATTTCAGTGCTGTACATCGAATTGAAGGTCCATTCAAATCAGCAATGTCAAAGCTACATGAGCAACCGCCATTTATCTCAGTCAAATCCCCTCCTTCTGAGCCAGTAGCGTTTATCTGAAATGCACAGAGCTCACTGATCCACGGGGATTTCAACAGTTCTATTTGTTTAGCCTGCAATTTTGAACCCAAGTTGTTATTGCTTTTCCTGCAACGTACCTGCATTCAAATTAACTTGTAAGATTCTCATCATGAAATATTAATGTATCGCAACTAGTCTTTTTGGGCATGGGCATTTACTTACTTTTTCATATTTTTTCAACAGTTTGCCAGTGGCGATGGCGTTTCTAGCTATATATATCATAAGATTCTGGGCGTTTTCAATCATCTGTTGCCGAGAATCGACAACAAAGAGTCAAGGGTTCCATAAATATCGTTGAAAGCGAGAAACGTTATGGGGTTGTAGCAAACGTTGAGCAGATGAAGCGAAGCAGCCAGCTACAGCTGATATTTGTTGGGCAACTTCCTTCAAAAATATTTCGCCACAAACTGCAGACCACGAAAGAAGATTTCTTTCATATTTCAGTATAATGAGAAGTTCGATTTCTTTGAACTCCTCGACTTCCATCTGAAGCTGGAATATATTAATTTAGAGGATATAAACAGATACAGAAATAATTTCAGGGCTCCTAAAGATAAATTGAGGAACAATGAGAGAATGATTTTATTAGAAAAATTACCTGAACAGGGTCCAAAAGAGGACATAATTGACGTTGGAGGTTCACCCGGTTCACAACAATCATCCAACTCGGATCGTTTGCAGTGATGGCATGTTCTGAGAAGTGCTTTTAATCTCTCATATTCAACGTTGAACATTCTGTCATAAAGCTCGCTCTCTGTACATGTTTTGAAAACCTATCTCCAGATTTCATCCGGCGATATTGAAAACTGATCACACAATACATGATTTTTCAGATCCGAGCCTGTCGAGAATGCAATAAAGTAGGGAAAAAATTGAGGTGGATATGAATCAGGGAACCGCACTAAGAATTTGGATAACGATATGTGCCTTTAACAGAGTAGAATCTGAAAAGGAAGAGCTTTCTGAGAGGTCTGTTGGCCACAGCTATACGTTAAATCGTGAAACTGTGCAGATGCCCCTTTTCTCTCACCGAAATTATTGACGTTCTACAATCAATCGTTGTCTTTTTTTCACTTGACAATCAATCATTGTCCACTCCGAAACGAAACCATGTTTGGATACGATAAAAGAATTTAGTTTATCACTTTTACCGAACCAATGAAATACACCACGGCGCGTGATCGAGTTCACCGCCTTTAAATTAGTTCGGTGTGCATTCTCAATTTGCTAAATCCCAAAACCATGACATTTGTAAACAGTCACTTAAAATTGCGTGGACAGGAAACGGTGCCCAACCAAATTTGAACACTGGTACCATATTGAGACACTTACGATTGATAGCAAGGGAAGAATGCAACTGCAACCATGGGTATTCTTGCTATTCCAAGGTGTAGCGTTCATCCAGCTGTATCATTCATCCCTGTCACTTTTGAATACGGTGTTGTGTGCTTGAAAATTCTTATAAGTAGTATTCTAAACCTCCTACGATTTGTTTATTTTTTAAAGCAGTTTTATAAACTTCCTATTATTTGTTTATTTTTATTTTTTATACTTTATTGGAAATCTGTGTAAAAGGTGAGTAAACGGTAAAGATGAAAGAAGCTGCGATATGACTATATATATATATTTGTTAAAAATTATATATTTAGAAAATGCAGCTAAAATTATAGTTGAGTTCAAAGTTTTGTTGAAAATTAAATACGAAAGTTTTTTCAAAAATTACAAGACATAGGTGTGATGAATCCAAAACAAAGTCCAAAGTAGACACATAGCCATAGGAATAGCACGTCAACATGTGCGGAGGTTGACCATAGTGCCAATAAAAGTACACTCATTGTTGTTTAAATTCAAGTATTTTTTCACGCCAAAACAAAATGGGCAGGCCTTGTAGTTTTACAAAACACTCAGGCGTTGTAGTTTTGCAAAATGGGTGGGTGGTTTCTAACTTTAGGTTTTTATTATTTTGTTGATCATAACATTAATTTTATTATTTGTGGATCATAACATTAATTTTATTATTTGCAAACTCTAACATTAAAATGAATTTGGGGTGATAAGAGGTTAAATGTAGCGGGGTTAGAGGTAGAGAAAGGGGTAGAGGGTGAAATGAGATTAAAGGTAGAGAAAGGGGTGATAGGCAGTAAGGGGTTAGAGGTAGAGAAAGGGGCGAGGGGTGTTAATGGGTTAGAAAGAGACAAAGAAAGAAAGAGAGGGGTGAAGGGAGAGACATTGAGGGGTGGTAAGGGATTATATGTCAACAAAGCGATCGTAGTAATTTTTTTTCTTATATTGTACACATAGTCCATTTTTACCTTGATAAACAAGAGTTTTATAATAGGTTGAATTTTTTTGGCATGATTAACGTGTCTGACAATTGGTATTCTCCCTGTATTCGGTCATTTGATTGGTTGAAAGGCCTGCTTGAAAATTTGTACGTTGAACTCTTTGTTTTATTGCTGAAAATTGGAAGGGACTTTCAACTCACCTGCAAAACACTCCTTTGTTGAAGTATGTAAGTTATTCCAACAACACATATTTGGCAAGTGTATCAAATGATGCCTTCTATGGAAGAATTTGTCTTTCATTAAAGGAGTCGAATATATCATGGTTGAACAAATGGTCTGAGGAGCTTGGAAGTGACGGAAAATATTATTTCATTCCTGAATCTACTTAGAAGGAAATTACAAATTTAGATCCTTAGGAAGGTTGAATCAACATCCTAAAATTGTAGAACTTTCTATCTCAGAGTTTGTTAGGTGACTCTTGAATGTAGTATCAGACTCAATATACAGTAAGCTTGTTATCACCACCGCACATTTTTTGGACTATTCATCTGCAAGTAACTACATTTGGACCGGACTGGGCATGGATGTAGGCCAATTGGAAGCTGCACACTCTGTTAATGTGTATAGGATGTTATGCAGGTCACTGGTTCGAGTCTCGATGAAACAAATGCGAAGGTTGATCCCCATCTAGTCGCACCTAGGGGTTATACTGGTAACCATTGGAATTGACCCTGTGTCATGCGAGTATGAGACTCGCATTGTTTTTGATACTCCTAGTACACACAAAAGAAACTAAATTTTTCCCGAACAATTTAACATCCTTTTTCAAGAATATTCCCCTCGTAGTTGAAGGTGGGAATATATTAGGGAATGAGGCTCTCCAAAGTTTATCCTTCTTGCTTCCATGAGTAACAGGGCCAAGTCAATGGAAAGGAATCCTTAAACTACTATGTGTTTTTCAACCCTTTTTGAAGATTTCCTTATATTACAACATTGTGCAAGAGGTTTGATGTATTCAGTTAATGATTTGGTTTCATTACTTCAAAGAAATATTGATGTAGTAGATATTCCATAGCAATTTCCTCGGAATGCCAATATTCCTATTGTTTCCCATGCTCTAACAAAGGACAATGCATTTCTTCTGCTACAGTGGATCTCTCTCTCTCTCTCACTCCTCTTCTCCACCTACGCCTAACCTCAATTCCCCCACTCTCATTATGTGCTCCTCTTCGTAACCCTTACTAACCCATTGTCTCATTCTCTTCCCCCCTTGCTCCACTTACTTCCTACTATCCCCAATCTCTCTCTCTCTCTCTCTTTGATTCTTCTTCCCCTCAACTGTAACCCCTCCCAATCCCTCCAATACCATAACAACCCCATGCTCTCTCTCTCTTTCTCTCGTGCGTGCATGCGCCCCTACTCATCTTTGTATCTCTAACTCTCCGCCTTTTTCTCTCTCTCTACCCCTTCTCCTCCATTACCTCTCCCTCTCCCTCTAACCCAAACACCCGCACGCCACACCTATACCCCCCTTTCTCTCTAATTACCCTAAGATTCTCCCTAAACCCTTAACACCTGCAAATTTTTTTGGACTATTCATCTACAAGTAACTACATCTGGTCCAGATGTGGCAGGGATGTAGGTCGATTGGCAACTTCACATTCTGTTAATGCATACATGCTATTATGCAGGTTACCGGTTCAATTCTCGAAGAAACGCACACGATGGTTAATCCCCCAGCTAGTCAAGTCTAGGGGTTATAGTGGTAGCCATCAGAATCACTCATGTGTGACATGAGTAAAAGACTGGCATCATCATTGATTCCCTTATTACACAAAAAAACTAAAATTGGCATGGACAACTTAATAGTACTTGTGAGAATATTCCCCTCGCAGTTGAAGTTGGGAGTATAATCAGGAAATGAGGCTTTCTAAATTTTCTCATTCCTGCTTCCAAGAGTAACTAGCCCAAGTTAATGGAAAGGAATTCTTAAACTAGGATGGGATTTTCAACTTTTTTTTGAATATTTCCTTACGTTACAACCTTATGTAAAAGGTTTGATGTATTTAGTTAATGATTTGGTTTCATTCTTTGAAAGACAACTTGATGTAGTAGATGTTCCACATCTATTTCCTTTGAAAGTAAGTCTTCCTGTTGTTTCCCATTCTCTAACAAAGGATAATGCATTTATTCTGCTATAGTGTATCTCTCACTTCCCTACTCCTCCACACACACCTAACCCGATGCCCCCTCTCCCTACCCCTTACTAACCCATTGTATTACTCTCTTTCCCCCTTTCTTAAGTTATCCCCAATATCCTAACACCCCACTTGGTCTCTAACTCTAACCCCTTAACACTCCTTCTCCATCTTTACCTCTAACCCCTTACCATCACACAATATCTCTCTGACCCAACCTATTCTTCCCCTTAACTCTAACCCCGCAAAATAGCTCCAATCCCTAACAACCCCCTTTTCTCTCTCTCTCTCTCTCTCTCTCTCTCTCACACACACACACACACATAAACACCCTACTCCTCTCTATACCTCTAACCTCCCCTCTTCCTCTCTCTCTCCCCCCTCTCCTCCCTTACCTATCTCTCTCTCTCTAACCTAGACACCCACACTCCACACCTATACCCCCCTTTCACTCAATTCAATTTAAGATCCCCCCTAAGCTCCTAACCCTCCCCAAATCTTTTAATTTTATCATCACGAAACCAAACAATATAGTTGTAATGTTAAGTATCACATGCATGTTTTAGTGAAGAAAAATGCGTATGCAGTTTGGTGAACAAAAATGTGTACGCTTTATAATTACATATGCTCCTAACTCCCCAAA
>LPNX010436698.1:0-13610 GCA_001517045.1 Pseudotsuga menziesii | reverse complement strand
GAATCTGGGTATAATCATGGGAAACCCGTGACTTGCTTCCATGAGATCGGACGACACTACACCAGATGAGATTACAAGAGGAGAGATGCAGGGTTATGTGTTTCGTTGCTACAGTTGTTACTCAAATTAGTATAGTTTTTCAATTTGTGGTTAGTAAGTTAATCCATACTTGTTTTTGTTTTATTTTGGTTAAATGAATTATTGAGTTATTTATTCATTAATTCAAATTTATTTATACATTAACTATGTAACAATTATTTTTGTATTAATTTTTTAATAATTATTTATTTTAAATTTGTAAAGCCTGTCATAAAATCAATATAGACAATATATTTGTATCATATTTATATAATCTTCCACTCTAAAATATCACATAAATACACCTATCAATATCAATATCAATATCAATATTAATATCACTTCCATATTTTAAACGGATTTGATAATAAAACTTACTTATTTTAAACGGCAGCGTTTTGTAGTATTATATTATCTTTAAAAGGAATCCTACAGTTTACATTCGTCACCCAGAATCTATCAATCTGTCATCTGATCGAGAATGGAGATTTCAACTTTTCAAAACCACCTCGGCCATCAACGGTATACAGCCCGGTAGTGGCAAATGGCCTCCCCGCACAGGACTTTCGGCGCTTTTTATTTTGCTATCACTGTAATCGAATAATGCTAATTATACTCGTTCTTCAACTGCCATAATGCCAATTGATTTTGTTATCACTCATAAGGTATAATAATGCCAATTGATTTTGCTCTTCTGTTTAAAGGTTTTCCAATCATGCAAGTCACTAGCTGACATGACAAAAAGACATGCTCATTTCTCCATTTTCTTTATTTGCTTTCATGGATTTAAGAGTGGGAATTATGGGAGAGGAGAACAGATGGATTAAGGAGAGTCCTCAACTAAACCAAACAAGTACTTCGAAGAGCTGAAATTGTAATCTAAGATTTTAAAGTAAACAAATCCTCAAGGCATATACACCAAATGAGGTCATTTGAAATAATGATATATATATTCAATGACGACGCTAAATTAAGTTGTAACAAGTGGAAGTCATTTCCATATCCATTCAATGATGACATTCAATTAAGTCATTTGTGATAAATGGAATTGATTTCCATATATTCAATGATGAGAGCCAAAATGGTTTTTGTCATTAAAATCTAACCATCACCAAAGCTCCCATTGTTAAAGGTTTTGTGATTTCCATGACTGGTATATGGCCCTTATTATAATTATTGGTGATGTATGGGGTTACAGTCAGAAAGCTAAAGGGTGTGTGCAAGAAGTTGAGGGTCTCTTTTGGCGCGTTAGATACAATACAAAACAGAAAAAAAAGACATCCATCAACTTGCATGGATATTTTGAGACACTTACACAATGAATCTTGCGATCAGTAAAAAAACAAGAAATGTAAGAAATTGAATGGCCTTTCCAAATATATAACTTTTTTCTATTGAAAATGTTGTTAACTATCTAAAGTTAGATATTTTTTAACCGGCACATTTTATTTTTGAGACAAATTATAAGGTATATGTTTTTGTGGGTGCAGCGTCTGAGTGTCTAAATGATGGAATAAACTTACGAAAACCAATATACATATAGAGATAATATAGGACTAGTGCACAATTATTTTTTCAATAATAAAAATAATATTTTTAAATTTGTTTTTAATTATCTAATAGATCAAACCTCAAAAACGGTACTTCAATTGTGAGTGCAGCGTTTGAATGTCTTAATGCAATTATTTGGAAATGAGTGTTTTATAGCATGTAGAGGTTGGTGTTCTTTAGTGCACCATACAATTTTTTTTTAAATCATTGAGAAACGAAAGAGATATGGACAAAACACTAACATTGTGTTTTTTGAGTTGAGGAGTAATGACAGAAGATAAATAAGAAAAAAATAGAAAAAATTATGTATTCTTGTTAAAATTTACATATTTAGAATTTGCAAAAAAAAAAACCATATCTGTTTCTAAAATCTCATAAAAAAGGAGGTGTGCAGCATAATCAGGCGAACAACTAAACACGAGCATATTGAAAATTTGGATATAATACTGAATAAGCCATGGTTTATCATACTCCAAATCATAGGCATGTTGAATCCGAAGCAAAGTACAAAGCAGACACATAGGCATAGGAATTCCATGAAAGCATGGGTGGAGGTTCGGCCTTGTCATTTGGAGGGAATAAATTTTTGAATTTAACCAATACACAAGCACGATTTAGTAAAACACAACGCATACACATTTTGTATAAGCAAAACGTGAGCGTGTTTTGTTAAAAGAAAAATAGCGTTGTAGTTAACATCATTTTCATCATTATCATCAACACCATCGTCGTCATCATCATCATCACCATCGTCATCCTCATCATCACCATGATCATTGATCATCGATCATCATCATCAACATCGCCATGATCATCATCACCATCGTTGTCATCATCATCATCATCATCAACATGATCATCATCATCACCATCAACATCATGAACATCATCATCGCCAGCGTCGTCATCATCATCATCATTATCAACATGATCATCATCGTCACCATCAACATCATGAACATCATCATCAACAGCGTCGTCATCATCATCATCATCATCAATTAAACATCATCGTCATCATCCTCATCATCCTCATCATCTTCATCATCATCATCACCATCAACATCATGAACATCATCATCACCATCGTCGTCATCATCATCATCATCATCAACATCAACATCATCCTCATCCTCATCATCATCATCATCATCACCATCATCATCACCGTTGTCACCATCCTCATCCTCCTCCTCATCATCATCATGAACATCTTCATCGTCATCATCATCATCATCATCATCACCATCCTCATCCTCATCATCACCATCATCATTGATCATCAATCATCATCATCAACATCGCCATGATCATCATGATCATCTTCATCATGTTCATCATCATCTTCATCTTCATCATCATCATCATCATCATCATCAATATCGCCATGATCATCATGATCATCTTCATCATGTTCATCATCATCATCATTATCATCATCAACATCAACATCATCAACATCAACATCACCATCTTCATCATCATCGTCATCATCATCATCAATGTCAACATCATCAACATCATCATCACCATCATCATTGTCAGTACCCCAGATTTTCACAAAAAATTAAAATTTTGAGATAGCATAAAATGCTGAATATGTGGTTTACTAACAGCTAATGGTTAGCGAAAAATGAAACAGTCCAATGATTAGTATTACACATTTAACTAAAGCAACTTTTTTTTTCGTAACGTAAATATGATTTACTTGCATACTGTTTTCTTTCAGTTTACTAATGAGTCTACTTTATGGCAAGTAGCTGGAATCTAACTTTGAATCCTGGGCTTACTTAGCATTTATGCTAATGCAAACAGATTGATGGTTCTTACAGGTTCACAAGTAGATCGAACATGTAGACGTTTTAAATTCATAAAATATCAAGAAGTGTTTCTATTTGCAAAATAATATGCTAGTAAAACAAGCTGATAATTTTCAAGCAACTTCAATGAGGTAAAGTTGTTTATCTTCTCCATTTTTTCTTGTAAGCAAAGTTTAGATAAACGGGTCCTTTCTTTATCAATCTTAGTGACACTAAAGATACTTACTGTGAACTCTAAACTTGTAATCTTTGGCATATATTCATATCTATTTTAACATGCTTAACTTGCAATGTTACACTTATTTGTACTATTTGTTTTTATACATGGAAGAGCTTCTATCAATACTGATAGTAAAAATTCTCAAAAGAATATACGATTCGATTTTTTATTTTTTTACGTACTAGTTATGGAAAATATCAACCTGTTACTTGTAAGTACAAACCAGTTGCTCACTAACAGGTTATCAGCTTCCTCATTAACGTCATATTGCATGCACTATTGTAATCACATACAATATCGTAGTCTTTACTAAAGTACCAAACTAATCGTTATTTACATTCTGTAGGGAAATTTACTGCCTATAAAACTCCTTGATATTATAAGCTTGATTATTGTAAAGGAAATAACTGTATCGTTTTAGATGGAATAATGTTTACCCTTGCTTCCTAAATCTAAGTCAATCAGTGTTGTTCCAATGATTAGAGAATTGAGCATGGTTATTCCATTGTAATTTTATCATTGCCATAATGCCTCTCTTACATTAAGTTAATGTCTATAGTGGCTATTATGGTAGATATTTCTACTATGATCAAAATTCTACCCTATGCTATGTACAGGTTATCTTGAACAATCACAATCTATTTTGTCCAATATAAACAAATATGGTAAATTACTAGCATTGACAAGTCGAGAAACAACTAGTGTCTATGAGAGTTTAGAACAAGATCGAACTTTGTAAAAGTTATGTTTATACTCTTTCATTATGCTATTCAACTCCATAAATTATATCTACCCAAGCTGATTGGTTTATGAGTGATAAGTTTGGATTATAAAACATTCTTACTTACCATTGTCTTGCAATTATATAAATCTACTTGTAGTTTGAACGGTTCTAAGCATAATCGATTTCGGGATCAACCAAAAGATTATTAAGTGGTTACCACGTTACACTAGGTCAACGTTAACATATTATTGTTTTACCCAAATGCCAATATCGAGCTATCAAACATTATCATATAAATTATATATGATTAACGACGTGATATATATATGCATATATCATAGTTCATGCAATGTTTGATAAAAATAATTTTTTTAATAATTGGGATGATTGCACTGCAAGTAGACTTTGGAATCAACCCTTGCATGGTTGGAAATATTTGAGGGCACGTGGTCACCTCCTATCCAAGTATTGGTGATATAAAACTCTTACAACCCTAATCGCTTGTCATTCTCCCTCCGAGGTTCATGCTTGCCTTCGGGCTGCTCAGCAAGGTTTTATGGCGGCCGTGAGTGTTCTTCTTATCCTAGCTTACTCCAAAACATGGGTTTAACGTTGCTGTAGTATTCAGTGTTCGGCTTGCTGTCAATCCTTCTTAGCTGTGGGTGTTAATATGCGAGAGTTTACTGGTTTTATTTTCACTTGGGTTGCGTCCTGTCCGTAGCTCCCTCTTGCCTTCCTCGTGGCCTGTCACTGTTGTGAGAAGCTAAGGCTTCGTTGCTGTTGGTTGTGCTCTTTTCGATGTCGTAGGGTTTGGAGGTTTTGTAAGGGTATTTTGCAGTCGGTGACAGTCTCTTCACTAGACTATTCGATACTCTTTATTAAAGGTAAATGTTTGGTTTTCTTTCCAGAGTAGAAGACTCACAGTAAAATCATGTTTACAGTTAGGTTTTTCAATAGTAAAAGAGTTTTAAATCTAACGCACAGTATTGTGCTCTCTTTCTAGGAACTTGAGACTATTCTTGCAACCTGTGATGAAAATAATGTTGGCTGTCTTCGAAGGCTCGTGGCTTCAATCCGGCAAGCCCTAGGTTCAACGAATGGGTTCTTACACTGCTTGTAACAAGGTTGTCAATGGTGAAACCCCGAGCTTGGAAGCTTGTCCAGTTTCGCCATTAGATAAATAGTTTTCTTGTTTTTAAAAGCTGTTGGTTCTATTCTGTTTACAAACCCTCACTTTGTCGTTGGGTAGTCTCGGCCGTGAGCTAGGTGTTGTAATTAGTTTAAATTTCCAGCCTTACGGCCTGTCAATGTAATACATTGGTTTTTGTTCTCAAACTCAATTTTGTTTTGCAGTGATACTGTATATTTTGACTTTGTGTATGTTAGGGTTTTACCCTAATCGATTGCTAATGAAGATTATTACTGTCTAATATATTTTGCAATAGATTAATCTTAATCTTTAAGACTATAACCCAGTCATATTGTGTAGTTTATAATATTTACTTATTTGCTTGGGAAATACAAGCTAGGGTTTTCCTGAATGAAACCCTTGTCTAAATTTATTTTTCAATTTATTTTTAAATAAGTTCTGTTACTTATTAATTTTGGTTAAATTTTCATTACAGGTCTGTTGTGACAATTTAACTTGTAACATTTCATTTGTCTTTAAAAGGACTGTAAATAGTCTATAGTATTTTAATTGTTTATTGATAAAATAATCCAAGTAAATGGATTGTAGCTTAAATGTTTTTATTTGTAAAAATAAATTTAGTTTAGGGTTTTGACCCTCTAGTTTATCTTAACAGGTATAAATTGGGTTTGATAATTATAAACAGTTCTTTACATAGATAGATATTTATTTTTATATTAGTTATTAATCATATTCCCATTGTTTTTAATTACTAAACTGACAAATAGAATTTACTCAGAGTATTAAAAGTTTTTCTATTTATTATGTTTTAAATTGCTTATTAATAAGAATAAAAGTTACAAATGTTTTAAAAACTATTTTTTTTAAATTTATAATATGAATATATAATATCATTAATTTTTGTTTTTCATAATTCTTTTGAATGGTATGGACATTCAATGCTAGTCTTCGCTTTTGGAATTGTATGGGCATTCATTGCTACTCTAGTAAATAAAATCCATACTCAAATATTAATGGGCTAACTCCTTAAAATTTAAGATACACGAATGTATATGAAGGAAACTCCGAGAACCTTACTCCATTTTTGATATAACAGGTTAACAGTAGTATGTGTTTGAAAGAAACCGTAGTACAACGATACACGGAAAATAGTATCTGTTTGAAAGAAACCATGGTTTCAGGATCCGGGATGGTGTGACATTTGAAAGGATGCCGAACAAACATAAAATTATAATTGCAGACATGGACAGATGATTCCATATTTTTTTTTTATGCCATTCATCGCTTTATCTAATCTGTAAGCCCAAATGGAAACTTAAAAAGGGGTTCTTTTTGTACTTTACCTTTACGAATTTTGTTATCAGTTTCGTGGAAAATCAACGGACCAAATCCGTGGATAAGATTCAAATTGCTTCTTCTATTTACTTATATAATAATTGAGTCACATATATGTACTTAGGGACTAAAGTTAAATTTATTCTGTGGATCATTGCCGCATGCCAATTCGAAACCATATGGCGATTTCTAACAAGTTTCCGTTGATTTCCATGACCGGAAGCGTCGTAGCATATGAGGAGGAGAGGTTTTCCGGTTTCCAGTGCATCTGCATGCATTTCGAGATATTCGAAAAAGGAAATCTATCAAAATGTGGGCCGCTCATGGAGGCACCTAAGAAAAAACGGGAAGTTGAAAGGTGAAATGAATCTGGGTATAATCATGGGAAACCCGTGACTTGCTTCCATGAGATCGGACGACACTACACCAGATGAGATTACAAGAGGAGAGATGCAGGGTTATGTCTTTCGTTGCTACAGTTGTTACTTATTCAATTTGTGGTTAGTAAGTTAATCCATACTTGTTTTTGTTTTATTTTGGTTAAATGAATTATTGATTTATACATTAACTATGTAACAATTATTTTTATATTAATTTTTTAATAATTATTTATTTTAAATTTGTAAAGCCTGTCATAAAATCAATATAGACAATACATTTGTATCATATTTATATAATCTTCCACTCTAAAATATCAAATAAATACACCTATCAATATCAATATCAATATCAATATCACTTCCATATTTTAAACGGATTTGATAATAAAACTTGCTTATTTTAAACGGCAGCGTTTTGTAGTATTATATTATCTTTAAAAGGAATCCTACAGTTTACATTCGTCACCCAGAATCTATCAATCTGTCATCTGATCGAGAATGGAGATTTCAACTTTTCAAAACCACCTCGGCCATCAACGGTATACAGCCCGGTAGTGGCAAATGGCCTCCCCGCACAGGACTTTCGGCGCTTTTTATTTTGCTATCACTGTAATCGAATAATGCTAATTATACTCGTTCTTCAACTGCCATAATGCCAATTGATTTTGTTATCACTCATAAGGTATAATAATGCCAATTGATTTTGCTCTTCTGTTTAAAGCTTTTCCAATCATGCAAGTCACTAGCTGACATGACAAAAAGACATGCTGATTTCTCCATTTTCTTGATTTGTTTTCATGGATTTAACATGATCTTTATCAATTACATGAAAGACTAGGAAGAGTGGGAATTATGGGAGAGGAGAACAGATGGATTAAGGAGAGTCCTCAACTAAACCAAACAAGTACTTCGAAGAGCTGAAATTGTAATCTAAGATTTTAAAGTAAACAAATCCTCAAGGCATATACACCAAATGAGGTCATTTGAAATAATCTATATATATTCAATGACGACGCTAAATTAAGTTGTAACAAGTGGAAGTCATTTCCATATCCATTCAATGATGACATTCAATTAATTCATTTGTGATAAATGGAATTGATTTCCATATATTCAATGATGAGAGCCAAAATGGTTTTTGTCATTAAAATCTAACCATCACCAAAGCTCCCATTGTTAAAGGTTTTGTGATTTCCATGACCGGTATATGGTTATTATTATAATTATTGGTGATGTTTGGGGTTACAGTCACAAAGCTAAAGGGTGTGTGCAAGAAGTTGAGGGTCTCTTTTGGCGCGTTAGATACAATACAAAATAGAAAAAACAGACATCCATCAACTTGCATGGATATTTTGAGACACTTACACAATGAATCTTGCGATAAGTAAAAAACAAGAAATGTAAGAAATTGAATGACCTTTCCAAATATATAATTTTTTTCTATTGAAAATGTTGTTAACTATATAAAGTTAGATATTTTTTAACGGGCACATTTTATTTTTGGGACAAATTATAAGGTATATGTTTTTGTGGGTGTAGCGTCTGAGTGTCTAAATGATGGAATAAACTTACGAAAACCGGTATACATATAGAGATAATATAGGACTAGTGCACGACTATTTTTCCAATAATAAAAATAATATTTTTAAATTTGTTTTTAATTATCTAAGAGATCAAACCTCAAAAACGGTACATCAATTGTGAGTGCAGCGTTTGAATGTCTTAATGCAATTATTTGGAAATGAGTTTTTTATAGCATGTAGAGGTTGGTGTTCTTTAGTGCACCATACAATTTTTTTTTAAATCGTTGAGAAACGAAAGAGATATGGACAAAACACTAACAGTGTGTTTTTTGAGTTGAGAAGTGATGAAAGAAAATAAATAAGAAAAAAAAAAGAAAAAATTATGTATTCTTGTTAAAATTTACATATTTAGAATCTGCAAAAAAAACCATATCTGTTTCTAAAATCCCATAAAAAATGAAGGTGTGCAGCGAACAACTAAACATGAGCATATTGGAAATTTGGATATAATGCTGAATAAGCCATGGTTTATCATACTCCAAAGCATAGGCATGTTGAATCCGAAGCAAAGTACAAAGCAGACACATAGGCATAGGAATTCCATGAAAGCATGGGTGGAGGCTCGGCCTTGTCATTTGGAGGGAATAAATTTTTGAATTTAACCAATACACAAGCACGATTTAGTAAAGCACAACGCATACGCATTTTGTATAAGCAAAACGTGAGCATGTTTTGTTAAAAGAAAAATAGCATTGTAGTTAACATCATTTTCATCATTATCATCAACACCATCGTCGTCATCATCATCATCATCATCATCACCATCCTCATCCTCATCATCACCATGATCATTGATCATCGATCATCATCATCACCATCATCATCATCATCATCACCATCAACATCATGAACATCATCATCGCCGACGTCGTCATCATCATCATCCTCATCATCATCATTATCAACATGATCATCATCATCACCATCAACATCATGAACATCATCATCAACAGCGTCATCATCATCATCATCATCATCAATTAAACATCATCGTCATCATCCTCATCATCATCATCATCTTCATCATCATCATCAATTAAACATCATCGTCATCATCCTCATCATCATCATCATCTTCATCATCATCATTATCACCATCAACATCATGAACATCATCATCACCATCGTCGTCATCATCATCATCATCA
Organism: Pseudotsuga menziesii; assembly: GCA_001517045.1. Lineage (NCBI taxonomy): Eukaryota > Viridiplantae > Streptophyta > Pinopsida > Pinales > Pinaceae > Pseudotsuga > Pseudotsuga menziesii. Next base: position 3,621 of record LPNX010436698.1, on the reverse strand, counting down.
TCAACATCAACATCATCCTCATCCTCCTCATCATCATCATCATCGCCATCATCATCACCGTCGTCACCATCCTCATCCTCCTCCTCATCATCATCATAAACATCTTCATCATCATCATCATCATCAACATCGCCATGATCATCATGTTCATCATCATCTTCATCTTCATCATCATCATCATCAACAACAACAACATCGCCATGATCATCATGATCATCTTCATCATGTTCATCATCATCATCATTATCATCATCAACATCAACATCATCACCATCGTCATCATCATCTTCATCATCATTGTCATCATCATCATCAATGTCAACATCATCAACATCATCATCACCATCGTCATTGTCAGTACCCCAGATTTTCACAAAAAATTAAAATTTTGAGATAACATAAAATGCTGAATATGCGGTTTACTAACAGCTAATGGTTAGTGAAAAATGAAACAGTCCAATGATTAGTATTACACATTTAACTAAAGAAACTTTTTTTTTTCGTAACGTAAATATGATTTACTTGCATACTGTTTTCTTTCAGTTTACTAATGAGTCTACTTTATGGCAAGTAGGTGGAATCTAACTTTGAATCCTGGGCTTACTTAGCATTTATGCTAATGCAAACAAATTTATGGTTCTTACAAGTTCACAAGTACGATCGAACAAGTAGACGTTTTAAATTCATAAAATATCAAGAAATGTTTCTATTTGCAAAATAATATGCTAGTAAAACAAGCTGATAATTTTCAAGCAACTTCAATGAGGTAAAGTTGTTTATCTTCTCCAATTTTTCTTGTAAGCAAAGTTTAGATAAATGGGTCCTTTCTTTATCAAGCTTAGTGACACTAAAGATACTTATTGTGAACTCTAAACTTGTAATCTTTGTCATATATTCATTTCTATTTTAACATGCTTAACTTGCAATGTTACACTTATTCGTACTATTTTTTTTTTATACATGGAAGAGCTTCTATCAATACTGATAGTAAAAATTCTCAAAAGAATATACGATTCGATTTTTTATTTTTTTTACCTACTAGTTATGGAAAATATCAACCTGTTACTTGTAAGTACAAACCAGTTGCTCACTAATAGGTTATCAGCTTCCTCATTAACGTCGTACTGCATGCACTATTGTAATCACATACAATATCGTAGTCTTTACTAAAGTACCAAACTAATCGTTATTTACATTCTATAGGGAAATTTACTGCCTATAAAACTCCTTGATATTATAAGCTTGATTATTGTAAAAGAAATAATTGTATCGTTTCAGATGGAATAATGTTTACCTTTGCTTCCTAAATCTAAGTCAATCAGTGTTGTTCCAATGATTAAAGAATTGAGCATGGTTATTCCATTGTAATTTTATTATTACCATAATGCCTCTCTTACATTAAGTTAATGTCTATAGTGGCTATTATGGTAGATATTTCTACTATGATCAAAATTCTACCCTATGCTATGTACAGGTTATCTTGAACAATCACAATCTATTTTGTCCAATATAAACAAATATGGTAAATTACTAGCATTGACAAGTCGAGAAACAACTAGTGTCTATGAGAGTTTAGAACAACATCGAACTTTGTAAAAGTTATGTTTATACTCTTTCATTATGCTATTCAACTCCATAAATTATATCCACCCAAGCTAATTGGTTTATGAGTGATAAGTTTGGATTATAAAACATGCTTACTTAACATTGTCTTGCAATTATATAAATCTACTTGTAGTTTGAACGGTTCTAAGCATAATCGATTTCAGGATTAACCAAAAGATTATTAAGTGGTTACCACGTTACACTAGGGGGTGTGTGCAAGAAGTTGAGGGACCTTTTTGTGCACGTTAGATGCAATAGAAACCTGAAAAATCAGGCATCCCTCAACTTACTTGGATTTTTTGAGATACTTATGCAAAATATCTTGCATTGAGTAAAACACATGAAATGTAGGAAATTGAATCGCCTTTCCGAATATATAACTTTTATGTATCGAAAATTTTCATAGCTATGTCAAATTTCATTTTTCATAACAGGCACTTTTAATTTTTCAGGGAAATTATAAGGTATATGTTTTTGTGGGTGCAGCCTTTGAGGGCCTAAATGATCGAATCAAGCTACAAAAATTGACATCCATATAGAGAACCCATAGCACTAGTGCGGCATTATTTTTCGAAAATTAAATTAGTAATTTTATAATATTTTTCTAATTTTCTAAGTGAGAAAACCTCGAAAATGGTACGTGTTTTGTGGGTGCAGCCTTTGAAGGTCTTAATGCAAAAATCATGAAATGGGGTTTTGATAGAACATAGAGGTTAGTGTCTACTTGTGCACCATACAATTTTTGTTTGAAGTGATCAAGAATTGAAAAAGTTATAAGAGAAACACTAACAGTGTGTTTTTTGAGTTGAGGAGTGATGACAGAAGATAAATAAGAAAAAAATAGAAAAAATTATGTATTCTTGTTAAAATTTACATATTTAGAATCTGCAAAAAAAACCATATCTGTTTCTAAAATCTCATAAAAAATGGAGGTGTACAGCATAATCATATGAACCGTTAAACACGAGCATATTGAAAATATGGATATAATGCTGAATTTGCCATGGTTTATCATACTCAAAGGCACAAGAATGTTAATCTGAAGCAAAGTACAAAGCAGACACATAGGAATAGGAATTCCATGAAAGCATGGGTGGAGGCTCGGCCTTATCATTTGGAGGGAATAAAAATTTGAATTTGACAATACGTGTGCACAATTTAACACTATAAAACGCGTGCGCATTATATAAACACAAAACGCGAGCACGTTATGTCCATATAAATCACGTGCGCAATATGTGAAACCAAAAAATAGCGCCAACATAATTTTGACATAATGCTTGGGATCATAATGCTTTTATTCTTCAAGTTGGTGTACACTCCACATATAACATAAGGTTTGTAGGTTCATTAATCTAAAATACATCAATTGGTATCACACAAATGATATAGAATGTGTGTGTATACTATTACTACTAGAAGTATTAGTATTAAACTAGTTACTAATTGTACACTGATTGGTGATGGAGAGAGGGATATGGTACATAACGATGCCTAGGGATTTCCACTAGTGACCTACTGCAACCTCTTCCATAGCCCTAATGACTTGCTCCAATTTTCCAATGCATCATGTCTCTAGTATCATGCCAATAGTGGCAACCTTAGCTCCTTTAATGGCGACATCTGATGCTCCCACAAGTGTTTTATATGATACAAAAATAATAAATCCCTCTTGTAGTGAAATAATTCATCATCATCATCATCACCTTCCTCATCATCATCATCACCATCACCATCATCATTATCATCATCCTCATCCTCATCGTCATCATCAGCTTCATCATCACCATCATCATCATCATCAACATGATCATCATCATCACCATCAACATCATGAACATCATCATCACCATCGTCGTCATCATCATCATGAACATCATCCTCATCACCATCGTTGTCATCATCATCATCCTCCTCGTCGTCATCATCATCACCTTCCTCATCATCAACATCACCATCACCATCATTATCATCATCAACATCGCCATGATCATCATTATCATCTTCATCATGTCC